>JAJIBD010015535.1:0-24245 GCA_021461705.1 Cryptotis parvus | reverse complement strand
CAGAGGTAGAGGTCAGAGGATGAAAATGGGAAACAGGGCGATCAACTCCAAAAAGAGAAAGAAAAAAAAATATAAATATAGTTAAAATATATAGTTACCACTATTTCCTCAAACTC
The DNA here is from genome assembly GCA_021461705.1 of Cryptotis parvus. Classification (NCBI taxonomy): domain Eukaryota; kingdom Metazoa; phylum Chordata; class Mammalia; order Eulipotyphla; family Soricidae; genus Cryptotis; species Cryptotis parvus. Next base: position 24,129 of record JAJIBD010015535.1, on the reverse strand, counting down.
CCTGCTGGCTTCCACAAGCATCTTTTTGACTGCTGCTTCATTCTCCTTGATGTCTTTCTTTGCGATAAATTCCTCTTCTGGTAAGTCCGGGTTCTCTTATTCTGTGGTTCTGTTGAAGAGAGAATAGCACCAGATTGGAATTAGACTCGTTTGCAGAAACCGAAAAGCACTTTGTGGGGACCGGAGCGATAGAACAGCAGGTAAGGCGTCTGCCTTGCGCCGTCAACCGAGAGTTCAATCCCGGCATCCCATATGGTCCCCCGAGCACTGCCAGGAGAAATTCCTGAGTGCAGAGCCAGGAGTAACCTCTGAGCCTCACTGGGATGCTGGCTGGGGATCAAACGGGCGTAGGCTGTGTGCAAGGCAAATGCCCTTTATGCTGTACTATGTGTGATCACTGACAATGGCCACCCTTGGAAGACAGGCCTTTGACAGGACTGAGTAGGTGACTTAGGAAACCACAATCCACACATACCAGCTACAAGAGTCTTCTAGGGGCCCGAGCAATAGTCCAGCGGGTAGGGCATTTGCCTTGCATGCAGCTGACTGGGGTTCGATCCCCGGCATCCCATATGGTCCCCCATGCAGTGCCAGGAGTAACCCTGAGCATCGCTGGGGTGTAACCCGAAGAAAGCAAATAAAAAAAAGTCTTCTGAAAGTTAAATATCCCGATCCCTTTGCTCTTTATTCTTTTTCTCTTAACAAAAGTTAACAAAGTCCGTAGTAGTCAGTTGTATCAGCAATTCAGACACACACACAACCCCTCCCACCCCGCCACCCCCAGATTCAGACACAGACACACACACACACACACGGGCTGTCTGGCCTCCACACGAGATTCAGACACTGACATTCACACACATACACACCGGTTGGTCTCCACACGAGAATCTCACACACACATGCACACACACCCACAGACACACACATTCGCTGTCTGGCCTCCACATGAGATTCTCACACCCACACACGAGCACACACACACCCCAGCTGTCTGGTCTCCACACGAGATTCACACACCCACCGGCTGCCTGGTCTCCACACAAGATTCACACACACACCGGCTGTCTGGCCTCCACACGAGATTCTCACACACACACACACACACACACACACCCGGCTGTCTGGCCTCCACACGAGATTCTCACACACACACACAACCCAGCTGTCTGGTCTCCACACGAGATTCACACAAACCCACCGGCTGTCTGGCCTCCACACGAGATTCTCACACACACACGTGCGCACACACACACACAACCCAGCTGTCTGGTCTCCACACGAGATTCACACACCCACCGGCTGTCTGGCCTCCACACGAGATCCACACACACACACACACACACACACACACCGGCTGTCTGGCCTCCACACGAGATTCACACACACACACACACACACCGGCTGTCTGGCCTCCACACGAGATCCACACACACACACACACACACACGCAGCGGGCTCCCCTGGCCTCCGAGGCAGAAGGCGGGCGGCAGGTGGGGCGGCGGGGCCTCACCCCCGCCGTCGGCCGCCTGCGGGTCCTGCTCCGCCTTGCGCTTGAGCGTCTCCGCGGCGGGGCTCACGGGCGCGTCCCCAGCAGGTACTTGTGCTCGTGGCCGCGCAGGCGCTTGAGGTAGCGGTCGCGCAGCGCTCTGCCACGGGTGCGCCGTCCGCGCGCTCTTCTCCAGCGCCTTCCAGAGCGCGGTGCCCGTCACCGAGCCCGGCGAGCGCGAGTTCTCCCTTCACGTGCGTCAGGATGGCCACGTCGTCCGCGTCCGTGAAGGCCAGGCGGCCCGTGAGCGCCGCGCGGCTCGGGCTCGGCCGCGGCGGCGTCGGGGGCGGCGGCGCGCAGGCGATAGGCCTCCAGCGGCAGCCGCTCGTTGCGCTCCACACAGTCCAGGATGTACTGCGTGGAGATGAAGTCGCCCGTCGCCTCGGCGCCCGCCTCCCCGGGCTGCGCCAGCAACACGGCGCCCGGCTCCTGCACGCGGCACACGGTGCCGCCGCCGTGCAGGATGAGCGTCGACAGGCGCCGCTTGGCCGGGCTGGGCCGCACGTAGAAGGACATGGAGCTGCCATCCTGGTTCACGAACAGAGTCGAGGAGTGAGAGGGGCCCGTTGGGGTCTTTGCCCAGCTCCAGCGCCTCCGCCATGGCTGACGCCGAGAGCGAAGCAGCCCGCGGTCAACGATTCGCCCCGCCTCAGCGACCGCGACCAGCCTCTGCCCGCGTACCGGCCGCTAAAGCCCTCTCGGAGCCCTTCAGAGATCGCGCAGGCGTCGGCGCGAGGCCGGCCCCACCCCAGAAGAGGCGGGGCTTCCAAGGGCCCTGAGGGCCACGCCCCGGAAGAGGCGGGGCTTCTACCCGTGACCTGAAGCCGGGGCGGGGCTTCGCGCCGTGACCTGGAAACTGCGGGCCGGGCCGCGCTTCTTTCGGGTCGGGCCCGCGGGAAGATGGCTGCGGTGCAGGCGGCGGACGTGAACGTGGACGGCGGCGAGCCCAAACTGAGCAAAAAGTAAGTGTCGCTGCGGGCCACGGACGCCCGAGCGGCGCCAGGGGTTGGCTCGGAAGCGTCTTTTGAGACCGGCGGAGCGGCGGCCGGTGTTGCGGCCTCCGCGAGGGCTCGCGGCGCGGACACGCCGGGATGGAGCCGCTGCGCGCCGGAACTGCAGCCCCCAGGGGGCCCGGTGCCGCCGCCTCGCCGTAGCCGTGTGCTCGGGGGTCCCGCGTGGCGTGGCGGAGACCCCCGAGTGCCCCTGGAGGGGAGCACACGGCGCGTGGAGAGGAGCCCGGGGGGAAAGCGAAACTTTCCTGCTGCTTTTCCCTCCCTGCGGGAAGCGTTGCTCATGGAGGAAGTGGGAGACACGCTCGGCTTTACCCTGTGGGATCGGCGCTGCCGACGCCGGCCCGGGTCCGCGAGCTTCAGGGCGAGCATTGGCGAGGGTGGGCGCCCGGGGCGTGGCCGACCTCGGTGCCCATATGCCAGGGGGAGGCGGTGGTCAGCGCTGCAGATCGCTGCGCCGAGGACGTGCGCCCTGTCCGTGCCCCTCTGGGCTGGACTTGGGGCAAGTTTGGATTGCAGAAGGTAATCTTGGCCGACCCGCAAGCGTTAAGGAGCGCCTGTTTGCAAGCTGGGATCAAAGAGGCGATCTCGGTTCTTGTATTAAAAAGTGGGGGGCCCCAGGGCGGGAGAGACGCGGCAGTCTTAGCTGAGGGGCCAGGGGCAAGCAAGCTGGCAGTGGCCAGCCAGGCTCCATCCCGGGCACCGCACTGTTACAGCGCACCGGGGCACCGCCAAAGAATGATCCCTGAGCACCGCGCCCAGGCTCAGCCCAGAGAGCCTCCGGGGTGGTCCAGAAAGGGAAAAGAGGGGGAAAGTTGAGTCTCCCAAGGGCTTTTCAGAGAAGTGTATAAAGGCAGATTTCTAGCCATATGGGTTACTAACCAACCAGGGCCCGGGAGTGTGGCGGTTACCCACCCTTTAATACTAACAGAAGACAGGCCTTTCAGGGGAATGTTTCTCAGCCCCCTGCGAAGGTGGACATGGCTAATACCGTTGCAGGGTCTCAGGAGTTGGTTCCACAGGTAACTGCTGGCGTGGGGCATGAGGGTTCTGTCCTCTTGCTGGAGTCTCACATACCCTCCTGCTAACTAACGATGAAGGGCTGACGTTTCAGTTGGGGCTGACGGGGACCTAGGCCAAAGGGGCTCCAGGTTTTGCACCCAGCTCTGCCTGCACTGAACTTTAGGTCCTCTGAGCATCCGTGAGGGAAGCTCCTGGTTTAAAAAATAGCTTTTCTTGGGGGCGGGCGATAGCCCAGTGGGTAGGGCATTTGCCTTGCACGCGGCCTGCCCATGCTGGCCCAGGTTCGATCCCGGCATCCCATATGGTCCCCCGAGCACCGCCAGGAGTAATTCCTGAGTGCAGAGCCAGGAGAAACCCCTGAGCATTGCCGGGTGTGACCCAAAAAAGCAAAAAAAAAAAAAAAAAAATAGCTTTTCTTCCTTTTCTCTGTGGATTCGTGAGTACATTCTAGAAAAAGGAAGTAACCTACTAACTTGATAGTAGCTCAATAAATCACTCTTCCGTGAGTTGGCTTTCCATATGATTGGAATCTGCTTTTGGGAAAGTGGACCGGACTTTAATCTCTTGCGTCTGTCATTGAGTTGTAGGGTTGTAAATTGCAGGTGTCACTAGGCAAGTTCCTACTTCATAAATGTTATTAAGTTATAGCTACTGCTTTTTTTCGGGTGGGGTGCACACCCACGGTGCTTAGGCTGCTCCTGGTGGGGCTGAGAGCACCATATGGGATGCTGGGGATCAAGCCCCAGTCGGCTGTGTGCAAGGCAGATGTTCTGCCCACTATACTATCTCTCTGGCCCACCACTTTTTAAGGCATGTAGTCTATCTTCAGCACTGCTTGCGGTCTCCTGGGCACCGCCAGGTGCGATCCCGAAATGAGCCAGGAGTAAGTCTCTAGCGCAGTGGGTGTGGCCCGAAAGCAAACAAAAGATGCTGGTGGCACCATTTGTTCATGATTCTCATATCATTAGCTTTTCCTTCTCTGGGTCACTCCCAAAGATGCGTGGACCCCAGGGTGCTTGAGGCCGGGGTGCTGCACCCAGTTTGGGGTGGGGTGGGCAGACTTCCGCCTGCTCTGTGGCCTCCTACTTGATGGAGAATGTCATGCCAGCAGCTAATGCGCGGCCCCGATTCTCCCTTCCCTTACCGGCCTGCAGTGACTGAGCTCTTCCGGACTGCCTGTAGGGCTGGAATATTTTATTGTGATGTGTGCTGGGGATTGCACACTGTTTGTTGTTTTTGGTCATACCCGGTGATGGCTCAGGGGCTTACTCCTGGCTCTGCACTCAGGAATCGCTCCTGTTGGTGCGTGGAGGACCATATGGGATGCTGGGGATCGAACTCAGGTTGGCTGCATGCAAGACAAATGCCCTCCCTGCTGTGCTATAGCTCCAGTCCCAGTTACACACTCTTAACTGTGGCCTTTGCACCCCTACTTGCCAGTTGTAGTGTTTGTAAACACCTGGTTCTGCCTCCAGGGGGTTTCACACAGCCGCACTGCTGGACCGCACACAGCAGGCAGCAAGCACTTAAGGCTAAGCCTTCCCTTCCCCGGTGAGCCGGGCCCCTTGCACACGGGAAGCAGGTCCTCTGCCGAGCTCGGGACAGCCGCGCTGAGAGGCCATAGAGCGAGTGTTAAAGGCCGGAAGTCAGTGAGGATTGAGTGGGACTCGGGTTGTGCGCCCTCTCCCAAGCCAGGGCAGGCAGGGCTGGGAGGGGGTGCCGCTGTGCCGTCTGACACGCCGTCTCTGTTTCCTGTTAGGTGGTAACTAGCTCCAGGGTCTTCTGCCATGTTGACGCAAGCTGCTGTCAGGCTTGTTAGGGGGCCCTGCGCCAAACCTCCCGGGCACAGTGGGGGCAGAGGCAGCTGCGACTGTGTCAACTTGCTCCTTTCACGGCGAGTCACAAGGACAAGCCACTTTCTGATAAAAGGAGGTTGGTGCCTGTTACCTTCTTCTTGCTGAGGGAGCGAGAATCTTTCCCTTCCGCCTTAGCTGTCAGGCCTCAGGCTCAGTCTCCATGCTTGCTGCCAAGGGAAGTGCCCTGCGGTCTTCAATACAAATTCTCCTCCACATCCTGGGGCGACCTGCGGATCTTATTCTAGACGTGCTGAGAAAACCCTTCTATGAATAAGACTTTTGTTGGGGGGCCACAGGCAGCTCAGTGTTGACTCCCGACTTCGCTTTTCAGAGCTCAGTCCTGGCGGGCTCAGGGACCATGCGGGTGACGGGGGTTGAACCCGCTCAGCCACTTGCAGAGCCGGTGCTTATCTGCCTTCCTTTTGCTCTGGTCCCGAGAAGGAATTCTTAAGATGGGCAGTTTTCCTGTTTCTGGCTTCCTGGACTCTAGTCTTACTTCTGACCCTAGAATTTCTTTTATTCTCCTTCCCTTTTGATTTATTCTAGTTGAATGGAGGCTAGCAGCAACACTGGGATGAACCAAAGTCTCAGAGACTTGGGGAAACCGTGTCCACAAACGGCAACTGCTCTCATACTTATCAGTCAGAGAAATCCCCCAGGTTCTTCCTTAAAGATGATTTCAGGTCTCAAATTTGAAGGTGTTTTTTTAATAACTCACTGAGAAATTAAGACGGTGCCTAAAGAGACCGTGTGCAGGACGTGAATGGGCCACTGGTTCTCTTACCCGAGTCTGCTTCTGGGTTCAGTCATAAGGGATAATACCAAGTTCTCATAACTTCTAATTTTAGCCTTAGTCACCAATTTGGAAAGCAGGGAATGAAGGGATTTCACCAAGGTTCTATCCAGATCCGTAGGATCTCAGTCCTGGGTACAGATGGGAGTTGAAGGTAGTAAGGAGCCGGACACATGTCCCCCAAGCCGGGAGTCGCCCCAGAGAAGGAGGTGAGGAGACTCACCCCAGCTCCTGTTTGCACACCTAGCAAATGTCAGCCGCAGGGAGAATCCTTGACCTGGTGCGGTCCTCACTGCAGCACCTGGGGAGGGAAAGAGGAGGAGGAGGGTCGCACCCAGCGCCACAGGAGCGGAGCTGTTTGCCCAAGGCACGTCACTGTGGTGGGTGCCTTAGACCAGTGATCCCAGGGATCGGTGCCGCCTGTAGTTCTGTCCGGTTCAGTGTAAGGCCCGAGATGGCAGAGGCGACCAGTGCTTAGGGATTTGTCAGGGGACTGTCTCGGCCGCCTCCCGGCTCCCCCACATGGCCCTAGGGGAGAGGGAGACGGCGCTGCTACGGCCAAGACTCAGCCCACGACTCGGGAGCTCCCTGCTCGCGGGAGCTGGGCTTGCAGCTTTGGGGATAACCTTTCTTCTATTTTAAATGGAATCTAGTTGGGTTTACGTTCACATTCGTCCCATGTAGTCTAATTTCAGTTGCTGGCTAATGCCAAGAACCAGGGACCAAAATAGAGACTAAGTCTTGCACTGTTGTCTAAGCTTCGCTCCCCACTTGCCTCTTAGTGGCTGAGAGACCCAAAAAGGGAGGGGCGGGGCAGGTTTTGGAACCGGCAGCAGCATTTCCCTGGGCGGATCACGTGTCTGGAAAGTAGCTGTGCGGTAAAATGTACTAGAAAGCTCCCAGGCAAGCCTCACGCTGCACACTTTCATCCCAACAGTGAGCTGAAGCGACGGCTTAAAAGCGGAGAAGAAAGTAGCAGAGAAGGAGGCCAAGCAGAAGGAGCTCAGTGAGAAACAGCTGGGCCAGGCCACAGCTGCTGCCAACCACACCGCTGACAACGGTGTGAGCGCCGAGGAGGAGAGCCTGGACCCCAACGTGAGTCCCGGAGTCTGTGATCGGGCAGACTCGATCACAGTCCTTCCTTTGGGGCCAGTGACCGAGAGTAGAAGGGGGCTGGGGCAGGCGCTGGGCTCTGAGTCCCTGAGAGGGCAGAGGTGCGCTCGCCACCCCGGCAGGCTGCTCAGCGCCTGGAGTCCTGGCACTAATTCACCGTAGAGATTTCCTGAGTTCCACAGGCCGGACCCTCCCGCGCCCACCTCATTCCCCTCTTTGTAAAGAAGGTTCCGTGGGAATCCAGCCATCGTTGTCTGAGCTTGTCTGAGGCTTCCACACTGCAGCTGCAACTCGCATCATTTCTGAGTAGCTACATCAGAAAAACTTAGCTGGACTCTACCTAGAATATTCCTTCTCACCTGGGCCTGCCTGGATATCTATGGTGAACGTGTGGCCAGTGATTATGGCCACGAATGATGCCATATATCCCAATTGTGCTTATTTCGGTCAGAAACCTATGGGAGGGTCACACCCAGCAGTGCTCAGGGGTTGCTCCTGGCTCTGCTCTCGGTAATTATTCTGGACAGTGCTGGGGGGACTTATGGGATGCCGGGGAACACCCACTTCGGCGCGTGCAAGGCAAACTCCCTTCCCTCTGTACCACCACTCCAGAGCCCAGAAACCTAATTTGTTTTTGTTCAGTTTTGGAATTCTGGCCTTCATTTCCAGTTATGGGGTGCGGCCACCCTGCGTATTTTAAGTTAAAATCCCATTCCATAAACAACGCCAGCCGAGACTGCTGTGATGCAAAGGGCTTGACTGGGGAGATAAGCAAGCAGCGGTTGCTGTCACTGGCCTTGTACACAGCCAACCTGGCTCTGATTCCCAGGTCCCAGAAGCGTCCTGCACCACCTCTAGGAGGGATTTTTGAAAGCAGGGGCCAGGAGTGAGCCCGGAGTATTGATTACCGGGTGTGCGCGCCTCCCCCTCCTCCCCATCTATTTACTTATCCACAGAGATAGAGATAGAGGGAGGGAGGGAGGCTCGTGTAGGACCAGGAGGGTTGTATAACGTAGGGAGAGAGGGGAGGGGAGGGAGGGAGGCTCGTGTAGGGCTAGGAGGGTTGTATAACGTACTTGCATCGCATGCAGTTGACTTGGGTTTGATCCCTGACATGGCTCCCTTGGCCCTGCTGGGTCGCCAAATTCAGTCAGATAAATACAGTTCTCGCTTCAGTGGTCCCTGGTCTGCCAGCATCCAGCTTCTCAAAAGGGCGTTGTTTCGTTTTGTTAGCAATACTACAAGATCCGCAGTCAAGCAGTGCAGCAGCTGAAGGTCAGCGGGGAAGACCCGTACCCACACAAGTTCCACGTAGATGTCTCTCTCACTCACTTCATCCAGGAGTACAACCACCTGCAGCCCGGAGATCACCTGACAGACATCACCTTGAGGGTGGCAGGTAGGAAGTCTCCGGGCGTCCGGGGCGCCTGGGTGGCGGGCTCTTGACTGGCACACGGCAATGTTGGGCTGGTTTTGCCTTTCTCCGGTAACCTGAGTCTGCTTTCCGGGACTGCCGGAAGACCTGTTCGTAGAGAGCAGTGCCCCGGCATGCTGCAGAGAAGGGGTGTTTTCTGGCCTGATGCCAAGGGCCAGAGCAGTAGTCCAGTGGCTACAATAGTACAATTTGCCTTGCACCTCACCAACCCAGTTCGGTTTCTGGCATCCCTTACAGAGCCTGGGGCACCGTCAGGAGTGTTTCCTGAGTGTAGGGCCAGGAATTACAACCTGAGCATTGCCAGGTGTGGCCTCCAAACAGACTCACACATACGCACAATGCTTTGCTCTAGACTGTTCAGTTATATGTAGCTGGTCATCATTTGGGGTTTATTTTATTTTTCTTTTTTCTTTTCTTTCTTTCTTTCTTTTTTTTTTTTTTTTTTGCTTTTTGGGTCACACCCGGCAATGCTCAGGGGTTACTCCTGGCTCTGCACTCAGGAATTACTCCTGGCGGTGCTCGGGGGACCATATGGGATGCCGGGATCGAACCCGGGCTGGCACAGGCCGGCCGCGTGCAAGGCAAACGCCCTACCCGCTGGGCTGTCTCTCCGGCCCCCAATCATTTGGGGTTTAATATTCTGTGTGGTATCACCTGGAAAAATAGTAAACATCAGCTTTATTGCATCGCGCCCCCAGCTTTATTGCATCGCGCCCCAGCCCAAATATCAAAAGTGTTCACTGCGGAAGTACGCGTGTTCGGGGCCAGAGGGTGACTGTAAAGGTGACAGGGAGCACTTTGCTTTACGTGTTGGAACCAAGTTCGGTCCCTGACACTGCCTGGTCTCCGGCATCGCTGACCTGCGGCTGCCTCCCTGTCCTGAACTTGATTAATTATCCTCTGACCCGAAGGCGTTCTTTCCTTTGTATTGGTCTTCACGGGTACCTCATTCTAGTAGTTTGAGGCCTTCAGCGTTTTCTTGACATTGGCATGGCTTCCCGCTCCCAGCTGTGCTTGCGGCTTCCGCTTGGCTCTGGGCCTGGGCATCGAATGCAAGCAGCAGGTTGAGTAGCCGGCAGCTCCTTGGCTGCTGTACTCCCGGGCCCTGTGCCTTCTTTAACGTGAGGATCCGTAAAGCGCCTCCTGCCTGTGTGACACCATCTGCCAGGAGTCCGGGGAGTCTGATAGGCGTCACTCCAGGCCGCCAGGACTATACCCTCGGTGTGTGGTGCTAGGGAGCCAACCAAGAGCTTCTCACATCCGGCCATGAACTCTGCCCCTGGTAAACAGCTCTAAAGCCAGAGCTTCCACACAGCTCCCGCCGGGGTGGGATTGTCGTCACGAAAGAACAAGCAGGCTGGGTGTGTGCTCCACCCTGAGTAAACCTGCGCGGGGGCCTACTTGGGCAGCAGCACCATGGAAGTCACCTCTGGTGCTACCAGTCGACATTCTGCTCTTCTCTTTCTAGGTCGGATCCATGCCAAAAGAGCTTCCGGGGGCAAGCTCATCTTCTACGACCTCCGAGGAGAGGGGGGTCAAGTTGCAGGTCATGGCCAATTCCAGGTATTCACACACGGCCGGTTCTGGCTCACAGGCAGACCACAGCAGACAGTCAGAGAAAGACCAGGGTGTCTTCTCCTGTGCACTCAAAGTTCAGGAGAAAAGGAGGCTCTGATGAGGTTAGAGCAAAGCGAGTCTTAGCTGTTCTGGGATTATTAGCAGTTAAAAAATAGCTTCACGTTAGGGTGCCCGTTCCCTCCCTGGCACTGCATTTTCGCCAAGCACTGCCAGATGTGTTCCAGAGGTAATACAGCTTAAATACAGACTCTTCTGTGGTTCACTTGAATGGTTTTAGAGAAAGTTCTGTCAGTTTTAATTTGGAATAACATTCTCCTTTCACTCAGGAATTATAAGTCAGAAGAAGAATTTGTTCGTATCAATAACAAGCTCCGTCGGGAGACATAATTGGAGTTGAGGGGAATCCTGGGAAGACCAAGAAGGGCGAGCTGAGCATCATCCCCCACGAGATCACGCTGCTGTCTCCCTGCCTGCACATGCTTCCGCACCTTCACTTCGGCCTCAAGGACAAGGTAGCTCTTGGGCCCCGAGCTGCGGGAGTGCGCCTGAGTGCCATGTGCTGGTGATCTCCATCTGCTGCTTTCCCTAGGAAACCCGGTACCGACAGAGGTACTTGGATCTGATCCTCAACGACTTCGTGAGGCAGAAGTTTATCACCCGCTCCAAGATCATCACGTATATAAGAAGTTTCTTGGATGAGTTGGGATTCCTAGAGGTGGGGGACGTGCGTTATGCGTGCTTATGAGGCGCTTCCCTGCCTTCCCTCCCGGCACCAGACCCCCTTCCTGTCGGGGTCTCTGCCCAGTGTGGTTTAGTGCCCAGAGTAGGACAGCTAGAGGGCCGTCTGCATGCTGATGGTGGCGTCTCAGTGTGTTATCAGGTTGGTTTGCTTTTTTGGCAAGTTTTCTTTATGTCTGCTTGTGTTAAGAAAATATTTTTTTTTTTTTTTTTTTTTGCTTTAAACAAAGGAGGTCACTCGGGATGGAGCTCTTTCTAGAGCTTTCGGGGGTGTGTTTGAAAAGATTCCTCAGGCCGCAAAGTTTATTTTCCCGCTCGATAGAGCAGGCTGTTGTATGGAATGGATTTCTGGACTATATTCTAGAATAGGAGGCGGAGCTCTGAAGGCTCAGTGCCCTTTTATACCATTCACAGCTCGTGGCGCTTGCAGCCTGTGTTAGTGGTGTGCGATATTGATTAGTGAACTCGAGAGAACAGGCTACCCACCTCTTTCACCACTCACGTTGCTGTGACTTGACTGTCACTTGGGTGCACGACAGGCTCGCCCAGGCTTCTGTCAGGGGCCTGCGACTGAGTGTTTCTCCCCTTTCAGATTGAAACGCCCATGATGAGCGTCATCCCAGGAGGTGCCGTGGCCAAGCCTTTCATCACCTATCACAATGAACTGGACATGAATTTGTATATGAGAATTGCTCCCGAGCTCTATCACAAGGTAATCGATAAAAAGCCGCTGTTTTTCTAGGACAGCAAAGGCTGGAACATGGGCTGGGCTGGGCAGCTGATCTCCGAGAGAGGGTCAAGGGTGCCAGTGTGGGCAGTTTAGCTGGGCATTCGAGCTTGTGAGGCTTGTATATTGATTCCTTTAGAATTCCTCTACAAGGTTCATAAGACAATCGCAGGTCCGAAGGCAACAGAATCATCTTCCACTGTTGGTTTCCTTGCTTTTTTTTTTTTAATTAATTTATTATTATTTTTTTTTTTTTGCTTTTTTGGGTCACACCCGGCAATGCTCAGGGGTTTCTCCTGGTTCTGCACTCAGGAACTACTCCTGGCGGTGCTGGGGGGACCATATGGGATGCCGGGGATCGAACCCAGGCCGGCACAGGCCGGCCGGCGTGCAAGGCAAACGCCCCACGCTGGGCTATCGCTCCGGCCCAGGTTTCCTTGCTTTGGTACCTGTTATGTTTAGAAGTTTGTAGCCTTTAAGCTGTGAGGGTTGAATGTATCTGACATTGAGGGTTTCCCCTCCTGCCCCTGTCTCACCCAGCAATGCTCAGGGGACCAAATGGGATGCTGGGGATCGAACCCGGATTGGCCGCATGCAAGGCAGACTCCCTACCTGCTGTGCTATCGCTCCAGCACCTAACATTGAGGGTTTTGTTTTGTTTGTTTGTTTGTTTGTTTGTTTTTTTTTGCTTTTTTGGGTCACACCCAGCGGTGCTCGGGGGACCATATGGGATGCCAAGGATCAAACCTGGGCTGGCATGGGCCGGCCGCGTGCAAGGCAAACGCCCTACCCACTGGGCTATCGCTCCGGCCCCAACATTGAGATTTTTGTAGAAAAGCTTAACCTCTGGAAGTTAAATATAAATGCCTTCAAATATAATTACTAGTTGAAGACAGTAGAACGAAACTAGTTTTGAGCAACAGAAAAAAATGTATTCAGAAGTTATGTGGACGCTTAGTCTCCAGGGAGAGCAGACGTGTGTGGACACCACCGCCGTCCCCTCCACTGCCGTCCCCTGCTGAGCCCGGCACGTGCTGGGGCTGTGACTGCTGAAGGTCTCCCTCCTTTTTGTTCTGGCAGCTGAGCATCTCTGACCCCTTGCCAGGGATTTTCTGCTGTACCCATGTCTGGCTTCTGGGCGAAGTCTCGCAGGTGTATGCCTGCATCCTAAGCCCAAGTGGCTTCTTGGAGGCTTATCCTCACATTATAGGGGACGCCAGAAAGATCAGTGACTTACGGTAGCTGCCTCCCGAGGCCCTTGGTAGAGACGGGCACACTCAGTTGAGCTTTCGACACCAAGCTCCATCTTCTGTAGCCCTCCTTGCCCCACGGCTCTGAGGCTTGGCTGCAGTGACCCTGGCCACATGTTACAGATGCTGGTGGTTGGTGGCATTGACCGGGTTTATGAGATCGGACGTCAGTTCCGAATGAAGGCATCGACTTGGCGCACAACCCTGAGTTCACCACCTGTGAGTTCTACATGGCCTACGCAGACTACCACGACCTCATGGAGATCACGGAGATGATGGTCTCAGGTGAGCCGCTGCGCTCTGGCCCGCCTGCTGCTGTGCCCGCTGGCTGGGCGCTGGGTTGGGCCTCACCATGGGTTCCTTTCTCAGGGATGGTGAAGCACATCACAGGCGGCTACAAGGTCATCTACCACCGGACGGTCCCGAGGGCGAGGCCTGCGAGATCGACTTCACCCCGCCCTTCCGGAGAATCAGCATGGTGGAGGAGCTGGAGAAGGCCTTGGGCGTGAAGCTGCCGGAAACGAGGCTGTTTGACACTGAAGGTGGAGGGTCCCAGCGTGTGTCTCCAGCAGAACTAGGGCTGGGCAAGGCTTCCCCACACCCTGTCTGACGACCGCACCAGCTGGGTGCCGCCTGCTCTCCTGACTTGTACATTTGTACCGCAGAGACTCGCAAGATTCTGGATGACATCTGTGTGGCGAAAGAGGTGGACTGTCCCCGCCTCGGACCACAGCCAGGCTCCTAGATAAGGTGAAGACCCTCCCCAGCCCCCCACCCTTCTTAGGGTTCCCTACAGACAAAAACAAGATGATTTCACGAAGTCCTGTGGTGCTGGGCAGTTTGGGGGTAGTCCAGTAGCTTCTTAATTCTTCCTCCCTCGAGAGAAACACCAGCCCTCTGGTACAGGCGATGGGCAGGTCCACTCCAGGCTGGGCTGCCCAGTGCCCTTCAGCAGGGATAACCCCGCTGCTCTCTCCTCAGCTTGTTGGGGAGTTTCTGGAAGTGACGTGCATCAACCCTACGTTCATCTGTGACCACCCGCAGATAATGAGTCCTTTGGCCAAGTGGTAAGATGAAGCCGCGCTAGCTGCGGCGTGAGCGCCCTTCTCGGGAGCGTGAAGTGATCCCCGGGCTGGGGCTCCGTAGTAGAGTCTTGCCTTGTGTGTTTGGGCCCCGGCACCACTACAGATATTTATTCTCAAGATTTTATGGGTACGGGCGGGGTGATAGCGCGGGGGCAGGGAGTTTGCCTTGCACGCAGCTGACTGGGTTCCGTCCCCGATCGCAGGGTTTTATGGGTACACTAGGTCGTGTCTCCACCCTGTGTTATGGCTAAGGGAACAGAAAGAGACTTTTTTTTCCTCCTTTTTTTTTTTTTGTTGTTTGTTTGTTTTGGTGTTTGGTCACACCTGGCATGGCTCAGGACTTACCCCTCGCTCTGCGCTCAGGACGAGGGACGCCAAGGAGCAAACCTGGGTCGGCCACGTTTAAGGCCAGCGCCCTCCCGGCCCTGCTCTCCCTGCACCTCCCTTGCTTGCAGTGGCCAGGATTGCACGCACCAGGTTGCTGTGCCCTCGGCCACACCTGCTTGCACCTCCAGGGGACCCTTGTGACACTGAAGCCAGTCACTCCAGCCTGAGGCGCGTCTGCTGCACAGGGACCTCATCCTTTGAGCTCTCCCTTGCGTGTGGCAGCTTCCCAGAGGAACCCAAGGACCTCTGCTGCCCGTGGCCAGGGAGGGGCTGGTCGCCAGACAGCCATCCTCGGCTGTCCAGCTGCCACACGGTTGGCGCGGAGACAGGAAATCCTCCACCTCGAACTCTCCTGTGGGCCCAGGTGATTGGGTGCTGGCAGGGCATGGGGCCCTTTCAGCCCACTAGAATCCAGGAGCTTCCGATGCTGTTGGATTTGGTTCCCGTCTCCTCAGCCTGCCCTGTGTCTCCTGTCCTCAGGCATCGCTCCAAAGAGGGCCTGACGGAGCGCTTTGAGCTGTTCGTCATGAAGAAGGAAATCTGCAATGCCTACACTGAGCTCAACGACCCCGTGCGGCAGCGGCAGCTCTTTGAAGAACAAGCCAAGGTGAGGCAGAGTGAGCAGGCGTGCCTTCACGGGCGCCCCTGGGGAATGTCAGCCGCCTCCTGTCTGTGACGCTTCACAGAGGGGAAGAGCCAAGCCCGGCGTCAGTGGGAAAAGTCACATTTCCAGCAGAGACCAGTATGGTGCCTCGCGAACGTGATCTTTCTTAGGTCTTTCTTAGACTGTTAGGCCTATGGCCTGGGGGCGAAGCAGATCGGGACTGACATCCCCTTCTCTGCCCGGCCTGGCTTCTTGCACTGTTTCTGCCACTGATGGGAGTCTGAGGAAATGAGAAAAAAGACTCTTGGGCGACCTGAAAATCAGCCTCAGTGAGCACTGAAGCCTCGGCAGTGGAGGATCCTCGGCAGTTTCCCTGTAGATTTTATCAGCCGTCGTACCCAGGCCTTTGGGGGAAACGACTCTGTCCGGAGGTTCAGAAGCCCCATGAGCTCTGGGTCCGATCCGGAGGTTCACAAGCCCCATGAGCTCTGGGTCCGATCCGGAGGCTCACAAGCCCCATGAGCTCTGGGTCCGATCCGAGGCTCACAAGCCCCATGAGCTCTGGGTCTGCTCCGAGGCTCACAAGCCCCATGAGCTCTGGGTCCGATCCGGAGGTTCACAAGCCCCACGAGCTCTGGGTCTGCTCCGGAGGCTCACAAGCCCCACGAGCTCTGGGTCTGGGCACAGTCCTGGAGAAAAGGCGCTGCCTGGCTCGGCTTTGATCGTCCCCATACTCTGATTCACCCCTTAGGCCAAGGCTGCCGGTGACGACGAGGCCATGTTTATCGACGAGAACTTCTGCACTGCCCTGGAGTACGGGCTGCCGCCCACGGCCGGCTGGGGCATGGGCATCGACCGCGTCGCCATGTTCCTCACCGACTCCAACAACATCAAGGTACGGGCCCTGCAGCGTCCAGGCCCCCGAGGACACCATGTGGAGGCCAGGCGAAGTATTCTGGGTGGAAGGAGGAGCGCGCAGCCTGGGGGTTAAGACCCCAGCTCCTAAACAGGTCTCGGAGGGTAGACTGGCATCGGACGCTTGTCCTTTCCCGCCCTCCCGTCCTTGAGGCTCTGGTGAGCGAGCTCAGAGGCTGGTTTGGTAGTGGAGGCCCAGGTTCGGGCCCCACATCATACTGACCCCTCGGAGCACCGGTGTGCCCCACACTGCCAAGAATGCACCGGGCTTTAGCTGCAGCATGCAGCGCTGGTGCTAAGCGGGAGCTGTGAAAGAGCTGTGTTGCCGTCTTCAGACTCCCTTCTCTCCTGCAGGAAGTACTTCTGTTCCCCGCCATGAAACCAGAAGACAAGAAGGAAAATGTAGCAGCCTCTGACGCTGTACACAGCAGCGCACCCGGCACTTCTGTCTAGAGAATTAAAATTACCGGTTGTTTCTCTCGGTGTCTGTGCGTTTCTGCAGAAGGTCAATGCAGGACTCCGGGACATTCTCGTGACACGCCATAAGACCGTCTCCATTCAGGTCCCTCCTCCTGAGAGGAAGGGCTTCTCTGACTCGCAGGGCCGGAGGCGAAAGTGCAGCGCTGGCCTTACAGGTGGCGAGACTGGTCCCAAATGTCCCTAAGCACGGCCAGGAGTAATTCCTGAGGAAGTACAGAGCTAGGAGTAACCCCTAAGCACTGCTGAGTGTGGCCCAGAAACAAAAAAAAAATTCCAACTCCTTATTTCCAAAAAAGCCATTTGGGGGGTTTTTTGTTTTTTGCTTTTTTGGGTCACACCCGGCAATGCTCAGGGGTTTCTCCTGGCTCTGCACTCAGGAATCACTCCTGGCGGTGCTCAGGGGACCATATGGGATGCCGAGGATCGAACCCGGGCCAGTACAGGCCGGCCGCGTGCAAGGCAAACGCCCTACCCGCTGGGCTGTCGCTCCGGCCCTCACCATCTTCCCTTTGATGCTGCTGGCGTGATAAATGTTTAGGATTAGACTACCTCCACAGATTTAATATCTGCTCCGTGCTGGGCTTTGGTCTAAGAATCCATGAATAGACAAACATTTTGAAAGTGTCACATTCTATTAAGCAGGATTGGGGGCTAGATGCAGATTTGGGAGAGAAGTAGCGGACATTCACTTCTTTTTTTTTTTTTTTTTTGCTTTTTTTTTTTTGGGTCACACCCAGCAGTGCTCAGGGGTTACTCCTGGCTCTGCACTCAGGAATTACTCCTGGCAGTGCTCGGGGGACCATATGGGACGCCGGGAATCGAACCCAGGCCGGCACAGGCCAGCTGCGTGCAAGGCAAACGCCCTACCGGCTGGGCTATTGCTCCGGCCCCTTTTTTTCTTTTTTTTGGGTCACACCCAGCGATGCTCAGGAGTTACTCCTGACTCTGCACTCAGGAATTACTCCTGGCGGTGCTCTGGGGACCATATGGGATGCTGGGGATTGAACACTGGCGGCATGGGCCTACCGCATGCAAGGCAAACGCCCTACCCGCTGGGGTATCGCTCCGGCTGGGACATTCACTTCTGGTGGGTGCTGTTTAAATAGGTGCATCTGAGGGAAAGGACCAGAATTCTCGACTGGAGGACAGCTTCGTTTGGGTTTGGTTTGGGGGTTGCGCCTAGTAGTGCTCAAGCTTAATCGTGGCTCTGCACTTGGGGGTCACTGCTGGAGGGCTCAGGGCACCTTATGGGATGTCAGAGAGGGAACCCTGGGCTGGTCACGTTGAAGGCAAGTGCCCTCTCCACTGTACTCTCCAGCCCCTAAAGCACCTCATTTTTTGAGCAGCTCTGTAGGCTACCCTGGATGTTGGAAATGGATTCTATTGTGGAGAGTACAGGGATGGCAACTTTTTTTTTTTTTTTTTTTTTTTTGCTTTTTGGGTCAGACCCAGCGATGTTCAGGGGTTACTCCTGGCTCTGCACTCAGGAATTACTCCTGGCGGTGCTCGGGGACCACATGGGATGCCGGGGATCGAACCCTGGCCAGCACAGACCAGCCGCATGCAAGGCAAACGCCCCCTACTGCTGGGCCATCACTCCGGCCCAGGGATGGCAACTTCTTAGCTTTTGCAACCGGTACTGACAGTACCAAGCTGGCAGGTGATCCCTGGGAGAGATTCCTGACCTGATAGCATCGGCCTTGTGTTGGCTTACGGGACTATATGCTGTCCAGGGGCTGAACTGGGGGGTGGCAGTGTACAGGCAAGTGCAGGGTCTTCCTGTGCTCTGGCCAGACGGATTCAAAGGCACGAGGGAGTCAGGTGCAGGCCAGGTTGTTCGGGAAAGGGTGTTGGTTTCCGAGGAAGCCTTGCTCGCGGCTGACCCAAACTCAATCCTGTGGCCCCCCCTCCCCCGTGTTCCTCCAAGCCTCACCAGGAGTGATCCCTGAGCACCACCAAGGTGTGGCCCAACAATATAAAGAATTTCCTCATCTTTAGCAGTTGAGGTTTATATAATTGATTTTTTTTTTTTTTTTTTTTTTTTGCTCTTTGGGTCACACCCGGCAATGCCGGGTTAGTCCTGGCGGTGCTCAGGGGACCATATGGGATGCCGGGGATAGAACCCGGCTGGCATGGGCTGGCCGCGTGCAAGGCAAACGCCCTACCCGCTGGGCTATCGCTCTGGCCCCTATAATTGCTGATGTTTAAGCTCCTGGATTCGTGACAATACTATGGGTCTCCAGCAACCCGGAGGTTTTAACTCTGTGCTGGCTGAGGAGCCTGTTCCGTGAAATGTGACAGGGCCCTGCCTAAGGTGTCGTAGAGTGCAAAGACTCCCTGGTGTGTGCCGCATGCAAGAGCTCCAGATTCCGCCCCCACCTGCACCAGCACCACCAGTTGTGGCCAAAAACTACTATTAGGGTGGAATAAGAGATCTGTTAAATTTGATAGAAAAAAATATGTAATGGGGCCGGAGTACAGTGTGTAAGGCTCGGACCTGGGACACACCTAACCCCAACCTGGGTTTGATCCCACACATTTGGGGGTGGTTTTCTTTTTAGGGGGTCACACCTGGCGATGCTCAGGGGTTACTCCTGGCTCTGCACTCAGGAATTTCTGACAGTGCTCAGGACCATATGGGATGCCGGGGGTTTAACCCAGGTCGGGCACATGCAAGGCAAAACGCCCCCCCCCGCCGCACAATCGCTCCAGCCTTCATCCCATATTTATTCCTCTAGTCCCCGAAAGCCCTGAGCACTGTGGGTTGTGGTTGTGTGTGTGTGTGTGTGTGATACCACGATAATTTCCTGAAAGTGCTGGTTACACCATCACTTATAATGATCGGCTAATGAAACAATTTCTATCACAGTGTCGGGCCAAGGCCCCGGAATGCCAGTGTGTGACCCAAAGGTAGTAGCGTGTTCATTTTGTTCACTTGTTAATTTTTTTTTTCTTTTTTGGGTCACACCCGGCAATGCTCAGGGGTTACTCCTGGCGGTGCTCGGGGACCATACGGGATGCTGGGGATCGAACCCGGGCCGGCCGCGTGCAAGGCAAACGCCCTACCTGCTGGGCTATCGCTCCGGCCCCCAATATTTTAAAACAGCTTCTAGAAAATTTTATTACATACCTGTCCAAAATTTCATTTGGAGATGGGTGATATTAAGCAGCTCTTGTGTAGACAGCCGCACCGCCGGTCTGAGAGCCGCCACTGCACAGTTCCGAGTCCGCTCCCCACATCCACACCTGGTGGGACACGGGCCACACTGACGGGCCACACTACTCGCTGGCCGACTACAAGACCCAGCGTGCACCGCGCGTCCGTGGGCGGGGCCCGAGAGGCCTCTGTGACGTCACGTCCTCTGCGCCGCCGGGTCGGCTCACGCGAAGGGCGCGCGCCGTGGAGGTGGGCGGGGAGCTGCTGGTGGGGCGGTGGGCGAGGCCGTGGGGTGCCGGGCTTGGGGCGAGCGATTAAGAGGGTGCGGGGCAGCGGGGAGGGCGTTTGCCTTGCACGCGGCGGGCCGGTTCGATCCCCCGCACCCTTATGGTCCCCGAGCACCGCCAGGAGTAATTCCTGAGTGCAGAGCCAGGAGAAACCCCTGAGCATTGCCGGGTGTGACCCAAAAAAAAAAAAAGGGGTGCGGGGTGCTTGTGCTCCAGTGCGAGGTGCTTTCCTGACTCCTGCGCTGTCCCGCTTGCCATGTGGCCCTTCATAGAGGTTCCGCGTGGCCCAGGGGAGACCGGCCGGGCGTAGCCCCTGAGCCGGAGTAACCCCTGAGCGTCGCTGGGTGTGACCCAAAACGCACACACACACACAAAAAACGTGGGGCTGACGCCTGACTGCTCAGGGATCACCCGGCAGGGCTTAGGACACGGATTCCTGGGATCCAACCCAGAATCTGCCCCGCAGGCACCTTACTCCGACACTGTTTCTGCTGCCCTCATGGTAACAAGGTCGGGCTTAGAGAGCAGTGGGCAAGACAGTGCCGCCCAAGCACCACCAGGAGTAGTCCTGAGTGCAGAGCCCGGCGTAACCCCTGAGCATCTCGGGGTCTGTGACCCAAAAGCTAGAAAACAAAAGCAAGTCATCAACCATCGGTTTGGAGCAAAGCCAGAGCTCAGCCCAGAAAGGCGATCTCCAGGGCCCTGCGCAGGCCGCAAGAGCGCGGTGCTCCTGTACCTGCTCTGTGCCCTGAGGCTGCAGAAACTTGCCCTCCCTGCTAGGGCAGCCTTGGAGTTCAGCAGGTGTATGGAGGGGTCAGAGAGCCACTCTGCTGTCTGGTTAAGGAAAGGAAAACGCCTGGTAGGAAAGGCTGGAGAAGAAGGTCCAGGTAGGACAAGCCCTGTGGGGCCTGGCCAAGGGCAGTTGGGAGAGAGAGTCCAGCCTGGGAGAGCCTCGTTGGGCTTTGAGCAGCAGACTCTAATTTTGGATGCCCTTCTGGGGTCGGGGGGACCTGGGGCTTTGAGTTTTCATTCAGGAGGAAAGAGGAGCTGGAAGGTAGGAGCCACCACCCCGCACCCTCCTGACGGCCGGCACTCGTGGCTTTCGGTCAGGGCCTGGGCACAGCATGTGGACTGCAGACGAGATTGCCCGGTTGTGTTCACGAGCACTACGACACCCGGCTGCCCAAGCGGGAAGCCGGAGCCCGACCAGCGAGTGGGCGTTGCTAGCGGCCGTGGTGAAGATTCAACCCACAGCGGACGTGGCCTGCGGCGGCCCGGCAAACCTGTGCAAAGGTGAGCCCTGGGGCGGGTCAGAAGCGGCTGCAGCATCCGTGTGGCCACGCAGGACTGGCCGTGTGGCCGCCGACCCATCCCCTGCTGTTCGCTGCCCGCCCGCCAGGACCCTGGGCGGGTGCGTCCTGGAGAGCTGCAGGCTTGGAAGCTGAGCACTGGGACCTTCTGATTCCGAGAGCTCTGACGGTCCTTCCCCCCCCCACCCCCAGTGACTAAGGAAGTGGTCTCCATGGGAACGGGAACGAAATGCATCGGCCAGTCCAAAATGAGGAAGAGCGGTAAGCCCGGTGGGTCTCAGCCTGGGCAGGGAGCGTGGCAAACGCCAAAGGGGGCCGAGGGGGCGTCGCGAGGACAGAGCTCAGTCATGCAGATCGCTGTGGGAGCAATCCCAGGACCACGTGTGGTCCCCCTGAGCACCTCCAGGAGCCGTCCCTGAGCACTGCTGAGTCTAGCCAAAAAATGAATTAAATTTAATGAAAAGAAGTTTCCTAAGTTCCTAAATTCCGGCAATTCCCTGGGCTTAGCTCTTCTGCCTTACGTCTGGAAGCTTTGTATCAGATAAGAATGTGGCTTGGGTCGCTTCCGAAACCCCCAGAAGGTATCATCAGGGCCGGGAGCAGAGGTTCGGGCACTCGCATGTGGCTGACCCTGGCCACAGTTGTTTCCTGGAATGCACAGGGTCCCCTGAGACCCGCCAGGAGTGACCCCTGAGCATTACTGGATGTGACCCATGAGCCAAGCAAAAATAGACAAGTGGGGAACTGGTGTCAAAACCGCCCGTGATCTCCTGACACTGGTGTCCCCGGCCCGTGAGTTTCCGCCCCCCACACTCGCCGTGGACTCCTGTGCGGGACCTGGCCGGGCGGCAGAGGTGACTGCAGAGCACAGGCGTGGACCTCGTGTCTCCGTGCTCTCCCTGGCGGGCATGGCAGGTGCCGGCTACACTGCTGGTTGTCGTGCGGGGGGGAGGAGACGTGGACTCGCCCTAGTGAGTGGGAGCCAGAGATGCCGCCCGACCCGCTCCCGAGCCCCCCCAGACCCCTGAGTATAGTGGGCTGAGCTGAGACATGCTGTCAAGGGCTTCCCTGGCATGTGGGCAGACGCTGTCCTCTGCTCTGGAGACCAGACGCTTCACTTGGTGTCCCCTTTGCCCCAGGAGACGTCCTCAACGACAGCCATGCTGAGGTCATCACCAGGAGGAGTTTCCAGAGGTAAGTCCATGGCCCCAGGGTGATGCCGGGAAGGCGGCGTCTCGAGCTGGCACACCTGAGTGCCAGAACCACTTAAAGGGCTGCTTCAGCGCTGCCCGGAGACTCAAGCGGAGTCAGGGGGCCGTAGGGAGCCGCCTGGTCATTCTGCCCGGCCCACTGGTCGGCAGCAGCCCCTGGCCCATCTCGTCCCGCCCCGTGGAGTTCGGCGGCTGATGGTCTGCGCCCCACCAGGTACCTCCTCCATCAGCTCCACGCGGCGGCCCTGCGTGAGAAGAGCATCTTCGTCCCGGGAACGCGGAGAGGACTGTGGAAACTCAGGCCCGGCCTCTCGTTTGTGTTTTTCTCCAGCCATACCCCCTGTCGTAAGCCTCTGAATTAATGCTGCATCCCTGCTCCCTCTGTGTCAGTCACAGGTTCAGTTCTGAAAAAGAAAAGAGCCAGACCGTAGCATAGTGCCGGCAGAATTAGAGCTCTGGCCGGTGAGCGGTCCCTCTGCAGAAAGGGCAGTGCAGCTGGCGGGCAGGGCTCGGGGCCCAGGGGAACCTCACTGTCCTCTGGTGCAGACCGGGATGGTGAACTTAAAGCCCAGGCCTCACCAGGCCTGACATCACCCGTGGCAGCCGAAGCCTCGGGGTCTGCACTGATTAGCCCTGAAGCATCTCCTGCTTCCACTGGGCCGCCCGTCTTCTGCTCCGCCTGTGTGACATGCAGGGGTGTTGCAGGGAGCAGAGCAGCGCTGGGGCCGGAGCTCAAGCACAGAGGTCAGAGGCGTTACCTTGCATGCGGCTCCGCCCCTCGCACCGTGTATGGTTCCCTCTGGTCTCACCAGGAGTGATCCCGAGCTCAGAGCCCTGAGCATCTCCTGGCCTCCCTCCCACACCCCACCCTCAGGAAAAGCGTGACCTCTGTCTTACCCTGAGAGTTTTGGGGAGAAGGGACAGCTGTGGTCAGCCAGGGGTAAATATTTTTGTTTTTGAGGGCCCACACTCAGCAGTGCTCGGGACTTACTCCTGGCTCTGTGCTCAGGATCCCTCCTGATGGGCTCGGGGGTGCCAGACTGGAACCCAGCTAGACCACATGCGAGACGAATGGCTGCCCACTGCCCTCTACATTCTTCCAGAGACAGAGGATCAGACCAGTCTAGATGGTGCTTTCTGCCTGTCTGGGAAGAATTCCTTCCTTTTATAGGAGTCAGTCGCGGCGGTAAAATAGCCTCACCAAAATGCTTTGATAAAAGAACATAAACTTTTCCTGAGTATTAGACTTGAAAGTGTCACATAGCACCTAAATAATAATAGCTCCAGTGGCTGGGCTCAGGCTTTGCGTGCACAAGCCCCGAGTATGATCCCTGGCACCTCATGAAACAAGAAACTGACACTCCGCTGCTGCTCTTAGGATCTGGAAATTTTCCTAACCTGAAGTCAGTTGGAAGCCTCGGCCCAGCTCCCCACTGGCAGATAGTGTTTGCAGAAAGTGCCGCCTCTGCATCCCTGGCGTTCACTCCCCGTTACGACGGGTCGCTTAGTGCCTGCGCAGCTCCTGCAGCCGCCCGCGTGTGCGTTTGACTAGCATGAGTCAGACACTTGAGTTCAGGCATCCGTCAAGATCAAATCTCAGCCTGCGAGTGGGAGGTGGCCC
>JAJIBD010015534.1:0-20207 GCA_021461705.1 Cryptotis parvus | reverse complement strand
TGCCCCCTTAGAGTATTTCAGGGGCTGGAGTTACAGTACAGTGGATAGGAGGTGGGCGCTTGCCTTGCACATGACTGACCCAGGTTCTATCTATCCCTGGTGTCCCAGATTTCCCGAGTATCACCAAGAGTAATTCCTGAGTGCAGAGCCATCAGTGACCCCTGAGAATTGCCAGATGTGACCCAACCCTCCATCCAAGCGCATCTTTAGTCTTTTAATATTTGAGGTACATTAATAAAACATGAACATCTTTGTAACTGTATATCTCACGGTGGTATAATAAAATATTTTAAAAAATTAAAAAAGAAGTACAGTAATAAATGTTGAAGTGATAAAACGATCTTTACACTCTTGACGATAGTTGAGATTCATGATGGGTGTGTGTGTGTGTGTGTGTGTGTGCGTGTGTGCAAGTGTGTAAAAGAAAATGAACGTGGCCAGCAGAGGGTGACAGAGTCCAGGGAAGCACTGCGGGGTGTGGTGGGGGAGAGTGTTACTGATTCTGTGGGGCGGAAATGCCTGTAGCCAGGCTGCTGCCCCTGCAGCCAGGAGGCAGACTCACGTCCACTGCACAGACAAGGTGGTCGCTTAGTAACTGACACCCCGCCCACACCAGATAAAGAGATCACAAAGACAAACTCGAGAACATCAGGAGATACTTCCTCCTCTCGCACCCCTGCTCCATCAGCACCGTCCTCCCCTCTCCCAACCCGTCCTGTGCTCCCATCAATACGTCCTCCTTTGGCTTTGTCTTCAAAGAAAGCAACACTCTTGTCATTTCTAAAGTAACCACTTTGTTTTCTAAATTCCATCATTATGTGTTCTTCACATTATAAAACTGTAGGTCAAATGTTTGTTGTGTTAATTCCTCTTATAAACATGGCTTATAGGGCCGAGCGATAGCCCAGCGGGTAGGGCGTTTGCCTTGCACGTGGTCGGCCCATGCCGCTGGGTTCGATCCCGGCATCCCATATGGTCCCCCCGAGCACCGCCAGGAGGTAATTCCTGAGCGCAGAGCCAGGAGAAACCCCTGAGCATTGCCGGGCGTGACCAAAAAGAAAAAAAAAAAAACATGGCTTATATGTCTAGGACCTTAAACAAGTTTTGTTGTTGTTGAGTTGGGGCCACACTTGGCAGTGCTCAGGGTTATTCCTGACTCTGTGCTCAGGGATCACTACTGGAAGGGCTTGGGGGACCATGTGGGATGCTGGGGATCAAACTTGTGTTGGCCCCATGCAAGGCAAGAGCCCTGCCTGCTGAATTATCAGTCTAGCCCCTTAAGCATTAAAGAAAATTTGATGTTGAAAATGGCTCTTGTGGGGCCAGAGTGATAGCACAGAGGGAGGGCGTTTGCCTTGCACACGGCTGAACCTAGCTTGATCCCCCAGCATTCCATATGGTCCCCAAGCACAGCCAGGAGTAACCCCTGAGTGCAGAACAGAAGTAACCCCTGAGCATTGCCAGGTGTGACCCAAAAAGAAAAAAAAAAAGAAAGAAAATGACTCTTGTTATGAGTCTGGTTTAGCGTCTCCTTTCTTAATAAGTCAAAATTTTCTTTCATTTTTGTATTTTGGTTTTGGGGTTATACCTTCAGGGCTCTGGGACCATACATGGTGCCAGGCATTGAACCTGGGTCAACTGCGTGCAAGGCAAGTGCCCTACCCCTGTACTAGCTCTCCGGTTCTTGAATTATTTTATCTATTAAAATGTTTTAAGCCCGGAGGCAAGAGAGATGACGCAGCAGGTAAGGCACTTGCTTTGCATGTGAAAAGACCAAAACAGGCACAGAAATGGAAACAGCAATCTACGATCTCCCTCAGACACAAGCCCAGGCCAAACGGTTCACTATGGAGTTCTGCCAGACTTCCGGAGAATCTGTTTCCTTTCATCAGTCTCCCTAACTGAATAAAATAACATTTTCTTTAAAAAGATTTATGCTAATGTTGTAAAAGTTAATACCAAAATTCCCTGGCTGAAAGAAGTCAGGGCATCACACACACAAAAGAAAACTACAACCCAATATCCTTGCCGTTACTAGGTAAAAGTTCCTCAAAAGAAAAAAATCTTAGTGAACCAATTTCTTTTTTTTTTTGCCAACAAAAATTAACAACAAATGTATTTAACCAAACCAGATAAATAACTAAAGTATTTTGACTGGCTTAAGTACTGGGGTCAGGTACTCGCTACGCGTGTGTCGACTTCATTAGTGACCTCAGTTCCATCCCCAACAGTGAGCACTGCTGGGGTCACGCCTGGCACAGAGCCAGGAATGGCCCCTGAGCACTGCTGAGTGTATTTGGGCTTAGTACTTTTTTTTTGGTTTTGGGGGAATCACACCTGGCAATGCTCAGGGGGTTACTCCTGACTCTGCACTAGGAATTACTCCTGGTGGTGCTCAGGGGACCATATAGGATGTCTGGGATTGAACCCAGGTCTGTCACATGCAAGGCAAACACCCCTCCCCTCTGTGCTATCGCTCTGGTCCCTGTTCAATATATTCTTATAATCGCCCGATGATAGCTGGTATAATTTCTCCCCTGTCATTTATAGTTACACTCATTAGAATTTTCTCTTTTTATTCATGAGCTTAAGTAAAGGTTTGCCACTTTTATTTACCCCTTAAAGAGCCAACTCCTGTTTTACTCAGTCTTTTTGCGTTGTCTTTTAAATTTTCTATTTGGTTTATTTCCATTTTACTCTTTATTATTTTCCTTTTTCTGCAGGCATAGAATTTCATTTGTTTTATTTTCTCTCCCTTCCTTTAGGCAAGAGGTTAGATTGAGATTATTTTTCCTGTTGTAAATCCGATTGCTGTGAACTTCCTTCTTAGTGCTGCCTTTGCTCTGGTCCCATATGTTCTAATAACTTGTACCTTTATCTTCATTCTTGTTCAGTTCCAGGAATTTTTCATTTCCTCCTTAATTTTTTTTTCATTGACCTTACCTGCTATACTATGTCTCTTCAGCCTCCAAAATGTCTTCTTCAGAGCCAGAGAAAGAGCTCAAAGGACTAAGCACTTGATTTGTGCAGGAAGCCCACATTCAGTCCTTGGCACCATTTGCCATGGCTCTGAGCAGTCCCACCCCCACCCAAATGCATTTTCATGGCTTCTCTGCTCTTTGACTGAGATCAAGGGTTAGTATTTGTTCTTATCAGTGTCCTATCACCTGTGTCCTGGGTGGGGACGGGGGTTGCTAAAAAATGGAAAAGGAGTTTTCTGTCTGTCTGCTCTACACAGTGGCATGGAATTGCCCTACCTTTGGGGTGGCATCATCTCACACACCCTACCCCCCACAAACAATCAAAAGTGCATTTTCCACTGCAAGACTTTCCATGGCGATCCTGGGTCAATTTTATTTGCTTGTCTCTTTCACTTGGCTTTTTTCTGCTTTGTTCAGTGTCTTTGCTTCTGTTACCAGCTCTTTGCCCGTGCCTCGCTGACTCTGCTGGGCTTCTCAGTGTCGTGCTCTGCAGTAGTTCACCTGCATCTTCTCTGAGCTCTGTCTCCTGCTAGATTACATGGGGTATTTCCAGAAAGCGTAATGCCAGAAAACAGGGAATGGGCACATATCTAGGTACAGTTACTGACTCAAGCTAGTTTTGGAGGGGTTGGAGGGCAGTGGTGGGGTTGACCCACACCTAGCAAATTCATTGGGTGCACCCAGGGTTAACTCCCTGGGGTGCTGAGGCAGTGTGGGTGGGGGACTTGAATCAGTACTCTCTCGACCCTGGAGTTCAGCTTTAGCGTGTAGCATTGAGCAGATTCTGGACCTCAGTGCAGCCTTGCGCCTGTAGGCTGGCTTGATTTTTTTTGTTTGTTTTGCAGTGCTGGGAATCAAAACCAAGTCTCATGCATGCAAAGGCTTGGGCTCTACCATTTAGTCTGGATCAGAATGTGAGGCAACTAGAACCTCTGGGAGAGGGAACTGCTGGTATGTTTTTTATGAGGGACTCATGAGACTTGAGCTATAAGCAAAGATGTTTTGTTCAGCTGGATAGACAGTGTGGGGTTAAAAAATAAAAACATTTGCCTTGCGGCCAGAGCCATAGCCCAGCAGGTAGGGCGCTTGCCTTACACGCCGGCCGGCCTGTGCCGGCCTGGGTTCCATCCCCGGCATCCCATATGGTCCCCAAGCATCGCCAGGAGTAATTCCTGAGTGCAGAGCCAGGAGAAACCCCTGAGCATTGCTGGGTGTGACCCAAAAAGCAAAAACATTTGCCTTGCAAGTGGCCACTTCCAATTTGATCCCCCAACATCCCATAGGGTTCCAAATGTCCCACCAGGAGTGAGCACAGAGGCAGAGGTAAGCCCTGAGCACCTCCAGGTGTGACCCCAAACCCTCTCCCACCATAATAAAAAAAAAGTATCTATATTTGTCTTTGCTACTATTTTCTAGGTAGTTTGTCATTTCCTGAGTAGGTGTTATTACACCTCAGTATTATTTGTTTGTTTGTTTGTTTTTAATCACACCCAGCAATGCTCAGGGGTTACTCCTAGGTCTGCACTCAGGAATTACTCCTGAGTCCAGCCGGTAGGGTGTTTGCCTTGCACACAGCCAACCCTGGTTCAATCCCTGTCATCCCATATGTTCCCCTGAGCACCGCCAGGAGTAATTCCTGAGTGCAGAGCCAGGAGTAACCCCTGAGCATTACCAGGTGTGACCCAAAAAGAAAAAAAAAAAGGAATTACTCCTGGTGGTGCTTGGGGGACCATATGGGATTCGGGGATTGCCCCCCAGGTCATCCGCAGGCAAGGCAAACGCCCTACCCGGCTGTGCTATTGCTCTAGCCTCCCACCTCACTCTTATTTATAATGAGCCCCTAAGTTTATTCTAGTAAGGTGATCTTGGTGGGCTTCCAGATCATTTGAGATTGAGAATGAATTTCTAGATAAAACAACCATGTGAATACAACTTTCTCTTTGTTTTTGTTGTTTTGTTTTGGGGCCAACACCTAGCGGTGCTCACATTATATTCCAAGGTAATGATGGACATGCATTATTGTGCTAGCACAGCCAGGAGGGCGTTGCCTTGCATGTGGCCGACCTGGGTTCAATCCTGCACATCCCATATGGTCCCCTAAGCACTGCCAGGAGTAATTTCTGAGTGCAGAGCCAGGAGTAACCCCTGAGCATCGATTGCTGGTTGTGACCCAAAAAAGACCAAAAAAAAGTGTCAGCTCTTCCCAGCTTGATGAATAGATGCTGTGCCATCCAGCCAAAATCCCCGCAAGTGATTTTGTGACTATCAACAAACTTATTATTGGGTTCATGTGCAGAGACTAGTCATACAGTATTGAAGATTTAGAAGTTGGGGTGCCATGTGGCCGAAGTGATAGTACCCGGGAGGGCATTTGCCTCACCTGTGGTCAATCTGGGTTCAATCTCCGGCATCCCATTTGGTCCCTTGAGCACCTCCAAGAGTAATTCCTGAGCACAGAGCCAGGAATAACCCCTGAGTATAGCCGGATGTGACCCAAAAAAGCAAAAAAATACTTGAAAAAAAGAAGAAGTTGGGGACCAGGAATGAGACACAGTACTGGAGTAAGGCACTGGCCTTGCATGTGGCGGCAGCAGCTGCGCCCAGGTGTGAATCCCCACAGAAGCACAAATAGCCCTTCAACACTGCCAGGTGTCACCCAACCCTCCACAACCCCCAAGAAGGCGAAGGGTGGATACTGCTGGAGTCAAGACTTACTATAAAACAATAGCAATCAAGTCTGTGGTATTGACTGCAGCTAGATCAATAGAGGAGTCATAGATAAGCCAGTGTAGACCAAGCTACCTTGCAGGTGCCAGGCTGGGGCATTTGAGGTAGGCCCCACCCCCAGTACAGAGTGCAGACTCAGAAGCATACTACTCCACAGAGCATGTGACTCCCAGGGTACCATAACTCAAAGCATGTAAGTGCCGCTACTAGATATGGAACCCTCGCGGTCAACATCCCAATGGAATGGGAAGGGATGAGGCTCAATAAAGAACAGACAGAGATTAGTCACGGGTGGGGCAGGAGCCCAGAATCACACCCACATAGCACCCACTGTCAGCTGTGGACCAGAGACTCAGCTCGACAGGATGAGGGAAGGCAGGGTATATTTTGCCTTTGGAAGGCCTGGGTTCATTCTCCAAACCTGCACGTTCCCCTGAGTACCGCAGGGAGTGACTCCTGAGCCCTCAGTACCATTGCTGTGGCCCCAAAGCAAAACACACGATGATAGACAGACAGACAGACAGACAGACAGACAGACTGACAGACTGATAGACCGATAGATAGATCAACCAGTAGATAGATCAACCGATAGACAGATCAACCGATAGACAGATCGACTGATAGATAGAAAGCTTGGTTAACTGATCTTTGATAAAGGAGTGAAGGATATATAGCATAGCAGGGCCGGAGTGATAGTACAGCAGGGAGGGCATTTGCCTTGCACACAGCCAACCCAAGTTCAGTCCCCAGCATCCCATATGGTCCCCTGAGCATTTCCAGGAGTAATTCTTGAGGGTAGAGCCAGGAGGAACCCCTGAGCACGCCAGGTATGACCCAAAAAAAGAAACAGAAAAAAAAACTTTTGTAATCAAAACCACTATTGGGATGTTCATGCTAGGGTTGTTTTCCCCCCAGATGGTAGGAAATTGCCTCTGTCTTGCAGGGGCGAGTTCCAGAATCATAAAAGCCTGGACACAGAGGCTGGACACGGGGAGGTGCTGCCTGGCCAACCCCCACCTGCAGAGACAGCTGGGAAGGACAGGAGGAACTAGGGGCATCCTGTTGCATGCTGGGGAAACAGGGGCCTTCTCTCTCCCCCAGTAAGGCCAAGCTGCAAAACTGGGACCTGGGTGAATTTTCCCGCATTTGAAACATGAGTTTCTTCTTTGCCTGTGATCAAAATGATAAGTTCTGCTTTTTATTTTTCTTGATTGCCTTACTATAACGTAGAGGAGACTTTGTGGAACACTCAGGTGGAGGGTGCAGTGCTGGATATTTGTGCGTGAAGCCACAGTACCAGTTTTGTGAACCACATACCTAGAATGAAATAAAAATACAAAGAGTTCATGAAAATAGTGTCGACCCCCCCATACACACACTTTTATCTTTATGGAAGCCAATCCCAAATCAACCTAGTTCCCAGTCCATGGACAATGGTCTGCTTTTCACAAATCACAGCCTAGCATTTGTTTGGCTGTGCTGGCTGTGAGGTGAATGAAACTACGTGGAGTGAGATTGGCACTCACAGGATGCCACATGTCCTGACCAGGTTCCAGAGAGCATCGGAAAGGCATCTTGAAAAGTAACATCAGAGGCCAGCGAGCCTTTGCCTTGTACATAGTTGATCTGGGTTCCGTCCCAGCACCTTATGTGGTCCACCAAGCTCCGCCAGGAGTGAGCCCTGAGTGCCACTGGGCAATACTCCAAAATCTAAAACAACAACGAAAACCTTTAAATTGCTCTGAAGGGGGCCGGAGCGATAGCACAGTGAGGTAGGGCGTGTGTCTGCACCTATCTCATGAGCTGGGCCACAGGGCCGGAGTTAACAGCTCATCCAGGAAGGTAGAAACCAGCTTCCAACTACCAAGTTAGTTCACAGGGTGGCTTTATGGCGAGGGCCACTTATGTAAAAGGCCCTCAGCACTTTTGTGTGTTGTTGAATGCAAAAGCATTCAGGGGCAGCTCGTGAATGGAGTTCTCTGAAAGAAACCCCAAAGCTCGGCCAGTAAACTTTCCTTCTTCCTTTCCTTCCTCCTGATTAAGAAACCAAAACAGTGAGGACAACCACGCACAGGTATTGTGGAGAGGCTCTGAGCTGTGGCGGGACACTTACGGGTGGAGGACCAGCTCTAGTGCGGGAACACACACCCGGCAAGTTTGAAACCCCGAGTTCCATACCTGAACACCACCCACCCCGCCTCTCATGTCCCTAGGAATCCCCCTGCTTGGCGACAGAGAACACTGGGGAGCAGAGAACGATAATGAGTGAATTGGCTCGAGCTGGACACTGCGGGTGCTCGTGCTGTGTGTAGAGCATCAGCGTCTTCATTGAGGCCAGTGAGTGGGGCAGTTGCAGCAACCCAGACCTTGAGGAACCAGTGCTCCATGACGGGCCAGGGACAGCTGCCGGGCCAGCTCTTTGGGGACTTCTCCAGCCTTTGCAGAGAGGCTTCAGGCCACAGTCTGGGGTCATACTCTAGGTCTGGGAACAGCGTGTCAGGTTCTCTGCTCGTGTGTGTGAAGGAAGCAGCGCTGCAGGAATGCCTCGGCTGCCTTCTGAAGTGTCCCCTGGTGGACGTGCTCCAGGAAAGGGCCAGCTCCTGGCCAGAAAGGAAGCAGCTGGAGCACAAAGCCAGAACACAGAATTGGCAGCACTTGGGAGACGGGGCCTCATTGTTCAGCCCGCTGCAGCCTTCCTGTTCTGTGGGATTCACACAGCATTGGGATGGGGCTGGGTCCCCTGTCTGAGGGTCACTGGGGCCACACCGGTTGCACAGCGCAGACTGGGGCCCAGTCTGTTCCACGCGTGCACGCTAGCCCCAGGAGCTGAGTTCCAGCCCCAGAGAGTTTGTATTTCACTGACAGTTATTGTCATGGGTTAGGGCCAAGGTTTGAAGTCTGTTTGTAGGTAAGACCCATTGCTCTAATTCTGGACTTAATGTTCCTAACTGTCCTAATTCCCCACAGCCAATCTTCAAAACAATGCAGATAGGGGCTGGAGCGATAGCGCTTGCCTTGCATGCTACCGACCGGATCGATCCCGGCATCCCATATGGTCCCCCGAGCACCGCCAGGACTGATTCCTGAGTGAAGAGCCAGGAGTAACCCCTGAGCATCGCTGGGTGTGACCCCCAAAAAAAAAAAAAATGTGGTTAGCACAGCTCAGTAGTAGCGTATGTGAGAAATAACCTCACATATGCTAGGTTGGATCCCTGGCAGCCCCCCCACACACACACACACACACACACACACACACACACACACACACACTGACACAATATTAATATTTTCAGGAGAGAATAAGCTTTCACCAAAAATTATCAGTCTTCAATTTCTTTTAAGAATTGGGACTGGAGCCATAGCAGGTAGGGCGCTTGCCTTGTACCCAACCAATCTGAGTTTGATCCCTGGCATCCCATGTGGTCCCTCAAGTACTACTAGGAGTAATTCCTGAATATAGAGCCGGTAGTATCCTCTAAGCATCACCGGATGTAACCCAAAAAAGAAAATAAATTATCAGCGCCCTAAGTAGATAGAGTGGGGAGGGCATTTGCCTTGCACCCAGTCAACCTGGATTTGATCCTCGGCATCCCATATGGTCCCCAAACACTGCCAGGAGTAATTCCTGAGTAAAGAGCCAGGAGTAACCCCTGAGTATCACTGGGTGTGACCCAAAAAGAAAAATAAATAAGAAAAGAAAACCGCACAGGTATAAATCCATTGCTGGTTTGAAGGAAGGAGCAGCTGGTGGGGTAGATACGTCCCGCCATCAGCCCCAGCCCAAGGTTCACTGTACTAAATGCTCAGGTGACTCATGTGACGAGAGACTTTGTCTCCTTCTGTGCATGTTCATAGTTTGACTCTCCCCCCCCCAGAGCTATCTGCTCATGTATGGTGTTGCTGCACATTTCAAGGGCGATGCTGCCTTAACAGCCTGACAGAGTATGTCAGAGGTTCTCTGATCTGTGACTCATGGTCACAATATGCCAATATTATTTTTCTTTTGGGGCCACACCTGGTGATGCTCAGGGGTTACTCCTGGCTCTGCACTCCAGGAATTACTCCTGTCAGTGCTCAGGGAACCATGTGGGATGCTGGGGATCAAACCCAGGCAGGCCGTATGCAAGGCAAACACCCTACCTGCTATGCTATTGCTCTGGCCCCCAATATGCTAAATTTAATATATTATTCTACTATATTAAATCTACTATATTTAATGTATTATTTATTTTTAACATCTTCCCTAGATGTTAACGTTCTTGGAGTATTGAAGCAGGGGCGTGGAGGTCTAAAGGAAGGTATTTCCCAACACCTCTGGGGAACATGGCACATATGTGAATGCACTACCAATGACTGTGAGCAAAGTGTTTGTTTTGTATCTTTGGTTTTGGTGTGGGGGACACACCCGATGGTGCTCAGGGTCACTACTGGTGATGCTCAAGGGACTTTGTAGTGCCAATGTTGGGGATTGATCTACTGAACATGGCCTCCTCCTGGCAAAGCATAAGCTCAGCCCTCTGAGTGCACTCTTGTTCTCTCACTCTGTCTCTCTCGCTCTCTCTTGCTCTTGCTCTCACGCTCTCTCTTTCTCTCTTGCTCTTGCTCTCACTCTCATTCCTGTTTGTTATTTTTTAAAATACAACACTCACCACTAGCAAGAAGGCCCCTTCCCAACCTGCTCCCACCACCCTGCTCCTCTGTTGCCCATGACCACTGGTTTCTCTTTCTCTCCTTGAACTGTTCATCTGATTGGGCTTTGTTTGTTTTGTTTTGTTTTGATTTTTGGGCCGCACCCAGCCATGCTCAGGGGTTACTCCTAGCTCTGCGCTTAGAAATTACTCCTAGCGATGCTTGGGGACCCATATGGGATGCTGGGGATTGAATCTGGGTCAGCCGCATGCAAGGCAAACCCCCTCCCCACTGTATTTTTGCTCCGGCCCCCTGTTCATCTGATTTTTCTCCCAAGATAGCACACATAGGTGTTGTCATCTGCTCTCTTTCAACTGACTTACTTCACTTGGCATAATCCCCTTGAGTTCCACCCATCCCCTGCAAGCAGCAGGGTCCATCTTACTGCGTTAGCTCCCTGTAAACATTTTCTCTACCCAGCCACCTATTTGGACATGTGGGTTGTTTCCATAATTTAGGTACAGTGATGGCACTGCAGTGAACATTGTGAGACGTTACTTGAGTTCATGATTTCCTGTTCCTTCAAGACTCCCAGGAGTGGGGTTAATTCTACTTTCCGTTTTTTGCAGAAACTCCATGTTTTTTCAATAATTTACATTCCCATCAACAGTTTGAGGGTTTTTTTCTCCACACACCACCCTCCTCACCACCCTCATCACTTATTGTGATGTATCCTAACAGGTGCTGAGTGATGCTGGTTGTGGTTTCCATTTGCATTTCCCAATAATAAGTGATTGTGAGCAATCCTACCCTGTGGCCATACGCATGCTCCCTTAGGGAAAGGATCTGTCCAGACCTGCTTGTGTCTTGACTGGGTTGTCTGCTTTTTGGTTGCCAAGTCGCATGAGTTCTTTATGTAGCTTTGATAGCAAAGTGTCTGATGCAAATGTCTTACCCACTTTAGGAGGCAGTCTTCTCCTTCTGCTCATAGTTTCTTTTGCTGTGCAGGTTCTTAATTTTCACCTAGTGCCAATTCTTGTTTTTGATTTTGTTTCCCTTGCATGGGGTCAGACCCACTAAAGTTATCTCTAGTGCTGCTATTATGAAATATATCACCTGTGTTTTCTTCCATGTATTTTGATGGTGGTCGTTTTTCATTTCTAGATCCTTAATCAATGTGTGTGTGTGTGTGTGTGTGTGTGTAGGGTGAATCAGTTTCATCATTTTGCACATGCTCATCACTTTTATCAACATTTATTGAAGCGGTTTGCCTTTCTCCAATGTGTGTTCACTGTTCATTATCACAGATTGAGTTTTGAGGAGTATTTTTTTCTTTTCTATCACTGTCACTGTATCACTGTAGATCATCGATTTTCTCAAGCTCCAAGAACAAAAGAGCCTCAAACCATTCCATCAAGTCATGGGAATGAGGTCTATAATTGTTACAGGTATTTGGCATGTCAAATCGACGACAGGTAGCTTGCCAGGCTCTGCCTTGCGGGTGGGATTCTCTTGTAGTCACCTCAAAACTCGAGCATTTGGGACCGGAGTGATAGCCCAGCGGGGTAGAGCATTTGCCATGCACGTGGCCGGCCCATGCTGGCCCGGGTTCGATCCCTGGCATCACATATGGTCCCCCGAACACCGCCAGGAGTAATTCCTGAGTGCAGAGTCAGGAGAAACCCCTGGGCATTGCCGGGTGTGACCCTAAAAAAAAAGCAAAAAAAAAAAAAAAACTCGAGCATTTATTGATGAACTGCAAAGCAGTCGCGCGAGTCGGGCTGTGATCAGCTCTTCTGCTGGGTGGAGCTCTGAGGAGAGGGAGTTCGGATGTGGAAAATGGCAGCCCTCACAGTGTGGGGGTTCTCTGGCTTCTTGCGAGGCTCTGCTGGGGTGGCAGCCAAGGCTAGAACCCTCCATCCCTCCCAGACACCTCGTGATCAGCTGGACACAGGGAGAGCAAGTAGCAGCTCTGCCCCCGTGTGTGTCTCTGGATTGGCATACCTGGGCTGGGCTTGAAAAAGACTGCTGCAGGGGGGTGGTCACCGATGAGCCGGGCTGTGATCAGCTCTTCTGCTGGGTGGAGTTCTGAGGAGAGGGGAGTCTGGATGTGCAAAATGGCGGCCCTCAGGGTGTGGGGGTTCCTCTGTCACTGTTTTGGCACATGTTTTGCAAATAGCTGGATCATGGTTTTTATCCCCAGAATCACACAGTTTCCTGAATACTGCTTGGGAGGATCTTCCCTATTCACAAGTTAAGTGTTGACAGTATGTAGAGGGCGTTGCTCACTTCTGGAATCTCAGGTCCATTGATGTGTGTGCCTTCTCCATTCTGGTACTATCTTGTTTTAATGACTGTCCCTTTGCAGTGTAGCTTGAAGTAAGGAAGTATGATGCCTCTAATGTTTTTTTTTCCTCAAAATTGCTTTAGCTCTTCCAAATAGAATTTTTGTTTCCAAATAAATTTTAGTTTCTTTTTGTTTTGTCTCCATTGAAATATCACTTGAGTTTGATAAGGATTATATTGAAACTCTAACTCTCTCTCTCTCTCTATCATTTCACTTGTATCACTTGTTTTCCCTTTGATCATCAATTTGCTCAAGCAGGCACCAGTAAGCGTTTCCATTCACTGGGAATGAGGTCCATTATCGTTAGTGTTTTTGGCATATCGAATACACCATGGGTAGCTTGCCAGGCTCTGCTCTCTCTCTCTCTCTCTCTCTCTCTCTCTCTCTCTCTCTCTTTCTTTCTCTCTCTCTATACACACACATATACATATGCACACACATGTACATAAATTTTGGTAAGACAGACTTTTCTTTTTATCATTTTTGGGTCACACCCAGCAATGCTCAGGGGCTACTCCTGGCTCTGCACTCTGGTATTACTCCCAGAGGTGCTTGGGGGACCATTTGGGATGCCTGGAATTGAACCTGGGTCAGCTGCATGGAAGGCAAATGCTCCACCTGCTGGACTATTGCTCCGGCCCCAAGACAAACCTGCTGGACTATCGCTCCAGTCCCAAGACAAACTTTTGATTATAATTATTATTCTCTTTCATGAACATGGAATATCCTACCATCTCACTATGACTTGTTTAATAGATCAAAATTTTTTTTTTTTTTTTTGGTCTGGGGCCACACCCACAGTGCTCAACGTTTTTTTTTTTCTTTTTGGGTCACACCTGGCGATGCTCAGGGGTAACTCCTGACTCTGCACTCAGGAATTCCGCCTGGCGGTGATCAGGGGACCATATGGGATGCTGGGGATCGAACCCGGGTGGGCCACATGAAAGGCAAATGCCCTACCCACTGGACTATCGCCCGGCCCCAGTTACTCTGACTTGGTGATGACTTGGTCAGTTATTCCTAGCAGAGCTCAGACCAGGTGGTTCTGGAGATTGGACCTGTTTCTCATTCACTCACTCAGCCCCTTTGAGCTCTTGCTCTCTCTCTCTCTCTCTCTCTCTCTCTCTCTCTCTCAGACACTATCAGTCCTTCTTTTTCTGTGTAATATATTGATTTATTTGTGTATATTGAACCAAACTTTCATCCCTGGAATAAATCCAATTTGATCATAGTGAATGATCCTATAGATAGAAGAATTGAATTTGCTTTGAAAGTCACTATCACTATCTTCCCGTTTATCATCTATTTGCTAGAGCGGGCACCAGTAATATCTCCATATGTCCTGTCTCATGCTAGTAGAGCCCAAAGGCGTCTGCTTGCTCCAGGAACAAAAAAGCCTCAAACCATTATATTAGGTCATGGGAATCCGAATATAAATGTTACTGGTAGTTGGCATATCAAATACGACGAGCAGCTTGCCAGGCTTGCTGTGCAGGTGGCATACTCTTGTAGTCACCTCTAAATAAAGCATTTATTGATGAACCGGCTAGCCAGGCTGTGATAGTCTGGTCTGCTGGATGGAGTTGTGATGAGAGGGAAGTCCGGATGTGGAAAATGGAGGCCCCATGGAGTAGGGGGTCGTATGGCTTGTTGTGAGGCTCTGCTGGGGTGGCAGGCCAGGGCTAGAACCCGCCATGCCTCCCGGTGCCTCATGAGCGGCTGGGCAGGGAGAGCAAGTAGCAGCTCCGCCCCATGTCTGAGAGTCTCTGGTTCAGCATACCTGGGCCGGATTGAAAAAAAACTTTGAAAGTATTTTGTTTAAAAAAAAGAGGGTGAGGTTGGAGAGGTAGTACTGTGTTTAGGGTTCTTGCCTTGTACGCGGCCAACCCGGGTTCAATCCCTGGCATCCTATATGGTCCCCTGAGCAGCACCAGGAGTAATTCCTGAGTGCATAACCAAGAGTAACCCCTGAGCAGCATTATAGAGTGTTACCCAAAAGGCAAAAAAAAAGTTTGAAAAAAATGGTTTATAAATTTCCTTGTCTGTGATACTCTTTTCTCATTTTTTTTTCCTTTTGGGTCACACCTGGCAATGCTCAGGGGTTACTCCTGGCTCTGCACTCAGGAATTACTCCTGGCTGTGTTCAGGGAACCATATGAGATGCCGGGATTGAACTCTGGTCAACCAAGTGCAAGGCAAATGCCTTACCCACTGTGCTATCGCTCTGGCCCCTCTTTTCTGATTTTCATATCAACTAATGTTGACCACTTCAAATATATTTGAAAATATTGTCTCTTGTTTATTTTTGGGAAGAGTTGAGGTAAATGAACCTAGATGTTTAGTCTAATTCACTAGTAAGTTTGTTCATGAACTTTGATGAGATTTTTTTTATTACAAATTAAATTTCTCTAACAAATTCTACACTTAAGATGATTTATTCAAGTTTATTATTTCTTTATTCAGTTTTGAATGTATGACTTTTTCTAAAAGTTTTTTCATTTATTCTAAAGCACACTTGCAGGCACATATTGTTTATTGTAGTGTTTATGATTCTTTATATTTCTGTGGTATTTAATTTCTCCTCTTATTTCTGATTCTTTCAAAATTTTCTCTTTTCATTGAGGTCCTAGCTCAAATGTTCATTCATTTTTGGCTATCACTGTATCACTGTATCACTGTCTTCCCGTTCATCATCGATTGGCTCAAGTGGACACCAGTAACATCTCCATATGTCCTCAGGGTACCTGCTTGCTCCAGGAACATAAAGAGCCTCAAACCATTCCATCAGGTCATGGGAATGAGGTCTATAATTGTTACTGGTATTTGGCAAATCAAATACGACACGGGAGCTTGTCAGGCTCTGCCGTGCGGGTAGCATACTCTTGTAGTCATCTCTAAATCCAACATTTATTGATGAATCCAGCAGCCACAAGCGGCCGTGCGAGCCGGGCTGTGATAGACTGGTCTGCTGGGTGGAGTTCTGATGAGAGGGAAGTCCGGATGTGGAAAATGGAGGCCCTTATGGAGTGGGGGGTCATCTGGCTTGTCTGCTGGGGTGGCGGGCCAGGGGCTAGAACCCGCCATCCTCCTAGGCACCTAGTGAGTGGCTGGGCACAGGGAGAGCCAGTAGCAGCTCTGCCCCATGTCTGTGAGTCATTTGCCTTTCAAGGGCATTTGCCTTTCATGTGGCCCACCGGGTTCGATCCCCAGCATCCCATATGGTCCCCTGAGCACCGCCAGGCATAATTCCTGAGTGCAGAGCCAGGAGTAACCCCCTGAGCTTTGCCGGGTGTGACCCCAAAAAAAAGCTATTTTTGGCTATATGCTTTTCTTATTTGATTTTTTGGGAGGAGGGGGGGACGTAGGCAGTGGTGCTGAGGGGCTACTCCCATTGCGTTGTTCGGGGGCTGCTCCTGGCTGTCTGAGGGGCCATGCGGTACTGGGGATCAAGATGGGTTTCTGGAAGCCAAGCCTGTGCCCCGCTCATTCCGTTCTCTGCGGCCCTTTTTTCTTTTTCAAGAAAACAGGGAAAGAACAGAGCTTGGTGCACCCACTGGGATCAAAACTGAGCCTCAGAGCCAAGGGGCAGGTGCTTTTGTCAGGTAGACAATCCCAGGATGGCGCCCAGGTCCTCCTGGGCCCAGCAAGGGACCCATCTCTGTTTTGTTTTGTTTTGTTTTATTCCAACAGACTCTAGTTCATGTGAGTTATATCTAGTTCTTTTGTCTTCAGCTTTTCCTTTGTAAAAAGCTTCACCCATTCCTTTATTCAGAACAGATTTTCCTCCTTTCTTTTTTTTTTTTTTTTTTTGGGGGTGTCACACCCGGAAATGCTCAGGGGTTTCTCCCTGCCTCTGCACTCAGGAATTACTCCTGGCGGTGCTCGGGGACCATATGGGATGCCGGGGATCAAACCCAGGCCGGCACAGGCCGGCCACGCGCAAGGCAAACACCCTACCCGCTGGGCTATCGCTCCTGCCCCAGATTTTCCTCCTTTTTTTTCTTCTTTTTCTTCTTGGGGAGCATACCTGGTCATCCTAAGGGTTTACACCTCATTATGTGCTCAGGGGTCACTCCTGGCAGTGCTCCTGGGGACCATATGGGATGCCAGGGATCAATCAGGGCAAGTGCCTCCTCACTGAGATCTCTGACTGAGAGTTCTCTATTTTGTCTGAGGTCGCATTTGAATGTTTTATATAAGCATCCCCCACACACCCCTTATTTAAACACCATGTTTAACAAAATTGTTCATGATGATTTATTAAAGTATTTAATATCCCTGGGGCTGGAGCGATAGCCCAGCGGGTAGGGCGTTTGCCTTGCACGCGGCCTTCCTGTGCTGGCCCGGTTCGATCCCGGCATCCCATATGGTCCCCGAGCACCGCCAGGAGTGATTCTTGAGTGCAGAGCCAGGAGAAACCCCTGAGCATTGCCGGGTGTGACCCAAAAAAGCAAAAAAAAAAAAAGTACTTAATATCCCAGTGCTAATCCCACCAGCATTACACCTTCCCACTGCCTCCATTTCCCACCACCCTTCCAGCCCGCCCCTTTAGCAGGCCCACAATGATTTATGTTATATTGTTTGTTACCACTAGATGGCTAACGGAATGATTAAAAAAATCTTTCTGTAGAAGAAAGCATGAAAATTGTTGTATCTCAACATTGGAACATTAAGTCCTTACTAAGAATTTACTAAATTGTTGTTGCAGACTAAGCTTTCCGTATTAATATTTTTGTTAGTCGAGATCGTTTGAGTTCTGCATTCCATCCCGTCCAATCTGGTGTGCTCCTATAGGGATGTGAGAGTTGTAGAGTTTGGAGGTGTCACTCCAGAAAACTCACAATATGGGGCTGGAGCAATAGCACAGCAGGGAGGGCATTTGCCTTGCACTCGGCCAACCTGGGTTCGATCCCCGGCATCCCATATGGTCTCCCTGAGCACCGCCAGGAGTGATTCCTGAGTGCAGAGCCAGGAGAAACCCCTGAGCACTGCCGGATGTGACCCAAAAAGAAAAAAAAAAAAAAAAAAAAGTATCTCTTTTTCTGTTTAATCAGGAGTGATTCCTGAGTACAGAGCCAAGAGTAAGCACTGAGTATTGGCAGATGTGGCCCCTAACCAAACACAAACCAAAAGACCAAATGCCTGAGTATGGTGCCATCCAAATGGGACCTGGCCTCGCTGTGCCACACCCCGTCTGCTGGCTTTCTCCTCAGAACTGATGCCTGTCACATTGACCTTGCTCGGCCCTGGAAGTTCCAAGCCCTTCCTAGCTCAACCTTTGTACGCACACACCCCTCCGTCTAGCCTTGTCGCTGTGACTTCAGAGCACCAGCTGGAATTCCAAGCTTTCTCTGCTCTCTCTGTCTCTGTCCTTCCTTCCTTCCTTCCTTCCTTTCCTTCCTTCCTTCCTTCCTTCCTTCCTTCCTTCCTTCCTTTCCTTCCTTCCTTCCTTCCTTCCTTCCTTCCTTCCTTCCTCCCTCCCTCCCTCCCTCCCTCCCTCCCTCCCTCCCCTCCCCTCCCTCCCTCCCTCCCCTCCCTCCCTCCCTCCCTCCCTCCCTCCCTCCTCCCTCCCTCCCTCCCTCCCTTCCTTCCTTCCTTCCTTCCTTCCTTCCTTCCTTCCTTCTTTTGCTTTTGCATTCATACCCGGCAAAGCTCAGGAGTTACTCCTGGCTCTTCACTCAGGAATTACTCCTGGCGGTGCTCGGAAGACCATATGGGATGCCAGGGATCGAACCTGGGTCGACTGCATGCAAGGCAAACACCCTACCTGCTGTGCTATCACTCCAGCCCCTAGAATTCTATATTTTGAAAAATATTTCAAAAGGTCAATAAAGATTGTATTTCAGAGCAATGATCTCTCTATTGACACAAAAGGTACGTGAGTGGCAAGTGTGAAAGAGAGAGGGAATATATAGCACGCTTTTTCCTGGAGCTGATGGGAGTCTCAGTTTTCGCATTCATTGACATTAGTCTTTTAGCCTTTCTAGATACAGGACATAAGGTGACATTTTTCTGTGTTCTGCTTTCCGCGTGTTAGGAATTTGGGAAAATTATCAGCGCATGTTTTAGGTAGCACCACATTGAAATACTAGGTGGCAGTCTAACACTAACTTTGGTTTCAGGCTTTATCTCTGGCTCTTGAAATGGTCTTTATACAGAAATATTTAGAGCTATTTGAAAATGAGTAACTTCAAGAGAAAGCTTTACAGAAATAAATAAATGATGATGCGTGCTACATTTGTAAACCACTTTTCCCAAAAAATCCAATTTTAAACTGCAAATGAATGAGATAATGAGGCATAATAGAAAACATAAAAGGACATAGATATTTCACAGGAGAAGAAATTCACATGGCTATGGACACATGCAAAGCTGCCTCCGATAAGAAAGAAAGTTCAAAATTAAATGAGAACATTTGTAGTATCTCTCAATTTGACAAAATTACTAGCAAAAGTTCCACCCTAAAGAAAAATCAGGAATTTCCACCATGGCGTACCGTGGCCAGGGCCAGAAAGTGCAGAAGGTGATGGTGCAGCCCATCAACCTCATCTTCAGATACCTGCAAAAATCGGTCCCGGATTCAGGTGTGGCTGTATGAGCAGGTGAACATGCGGATAGAGGGCTGCATCATCGGCTTCGATGAGTATATGAACCTGGTGTTAGATGATGCAGAAGAGATCCACTCAAAAACAAAGTCAAGGAAGCAGCTAGGTCGAATCATGCTGAAAGGAGATAATATTACTCTGCTCCAGAGTGTCTCCAACTAGAGGCGATGGCTGAAGCGAGAAAGCGTTGAGAAAGTGCAGCTGGTTTTTTTAGGTGTTTCATAGGGGAAATCGTAGCTTTAAAACATTTCTTCATATTGTTTGAATAACTGTTATGTTAATGCCGGATGACAATAAATGCTGGGGACCTTGTTTTTATTTAAAAAAAAATCAGAGCTGTGGTCACAGATTTATATTTACGAATCTTCTTTGATGTTTTATTAATTATCATCTAAAGGCAAGCATGCTTAGAAGCTGATTTTTCTCAAGACATAGTATTGTGCAGTCTTAATTTATATCAATTTGCATTCTAGTTAGCCTCTAATGAAATTATAGCAGTTATAGCTAATTATTGCAAAAATGCAGACACATAATGTTTAAAAACACACAGAGAAGTAGAAATTAACCCTCATTAGGGACAAAGTCTATTCAACAGATTTTAGACTTTTCAGGAGAGCGGATAAGATTTGAACATGTAAAAAGTAGGTCAGTGCCTGGCTGGTGATGAAGTAGAATCTCACCCCAGTGCATCGCTGGAGCTGATTAACCCAACTGTGGAGGGTCAGGATAGGAAATCTCTGTCTCTTCACTATTCTAGAACCCTGTAGGTGTGAATATCTTCATGCTCCATCGAGGACTTACCTTCTAGCTTTCTTGATGGCATCTCAGAAGAGAAGACTTCAGTGGAACAGAAAGAAACTCAAGCCATCCAGAGTGCAAAGTAAAAGATTCATTAATATTATACCGCACTGGAAAAAG
>JAJIBD010015533.1:0-18410 GCA_021461705.1 Cryptotis parvus | reverse complement strand
CAGTGGTGCTGGGGGCCAGCCTGGGCCTCAGCAGTCAAATCTGCAGTGACCGTCTCTCTAGTCCCCCCCTTGCCTGCGGAAACCTTGTGAGAGTTTTAAAGCATAGGGGCTGTGCTCAGGTTAGCGTTTTGGTCATTCTGCTCCTTAGGAGGTGGGTCAGAGGGGTGGGAGGGGGCTAGGTGAGGGTGATGGGCGGCAGGGCCGGGGGAGAGGTTGATTTGGATACGGATGCGGCGGCGCCTGGGGTAACAGATTCTGAACTAATTCCTGCCTCCCTTTCTCCCTGTGGAAGTCGGTGTTTTCTTTCAAAAAAGTTAGTTTGGGGGGGTCTGAGCGATAATACAGTGGGCAGGGCAGTGTGTAGTTGAGTGGCCTCTGAGCACAGAGCAGGGAGTGTTGCCTAAGCATGCTGGATGTGACTTAAACCCTCCCCCATTTGAGGGTCGGAGCAATAGCCCAGCGGGTAGGGCGTTTGCCTTGCACGCAGCCCGCCTGTGTCTGCCCGGGTTCGATCCCGGCATCCCATATGGTCCCCTGAGCACCGCCAGGAGTGATTCCTGAGTGCAGAGCCAGGAGTGACCCCTGAGCGCCGCCGGTGTGACCCAAAAAAGCAAAAAAAAAAAAAAAAAAAACAAAAAAAAACAAAAA
Source organism: Cryptotis parvus (assembly GCA_021461705.1). NCBI lineage: Eukaryota > Metazoa > Chordata > Mammalia > Eulipotyphla > Soricidae > Cryptotis > Cryptotis parvus. The sequence goes on along the minus strand of JAJIBD010015533.1, from coordinate 17,762 downwards.
CCTCCCCCATTTTGATTGAGGGGGACCACTCCAGTGGTGGAGATCAGACCTGAGCCCCTCACACAGCCATTCTCCAGCCCTCTGCGCTCTCTCGCCCTAACGGGTCTTTTTGTTTTTTTGGTTCATACCCAGCGATGTTTAGGGGTTACTCCTGGCTCTGCACTCAGGAATTACTCTTCGTGGTGCTCAGGGAACCATATGGGATGCCAGGGATCAAACCTGGGTATGGTCGCATGCAGGGCAAACGCCCTACCTGCTGGGCTATCGCTCTGGCCCCTGATTTGGGTGTGGCAAATTGATTTATAAACTGTTGTGGCTGAGGGGGTTGTTGGAGGGTTTTTTTTTTTTTTTTGTCACCCAGCAATGCTCACAGGTCACACTCCTGGCTCTGGTTCTGCACTCAGGAATTACTCCTAGCAGTGCTCGGGAAACCATATGGGATGCCAGGGATTGAAATGGGTCTGCCGTGTACAAGGCAAATGTCCTCGCTGCTGTGCTATTCCTCTGGCCCTTGAAGGTTTTGAAAAGAGTTTGTAGTTTGTTCAGCGTTTTTACTACTCGCGGTGGTGGCTGGGTGCTGCTCCCAGCACTGCTCAGGAGACCACGAGCCGGGATGGTGCTGAGCTTGTGGTTTGTGCTATCTGGGGCTGGCCCCGGAAAGAGTTCACTTGTTTGACTCAAAGGAGTATAGTTTTGGTTAAGAAGCAAGGTAGGTAGGTGGGGCTTGAGTGACAGCACAGCGGGAGGGCGCTTGCCTAGCATGCAGCCCACCTGGGTTCTATCCCACATGGTCCCCAAGCACCACCATGGATAATTCCTTAGTGCAGATCCAGGAATAACCCTGAGCATTGCCGGGTGTGACACCCCTCAAAAACAACAACAACAACAATAACAACAACAACAAAAACAACAACATAGTTGGTAGTGGAGATCAGGATAAAGAGGAAGAGAATGACAGGCCAGTGCGTTCAAAAGAAACAAATTGAATCACAGTGAGATACACAGTTACAAAGTTGTTGGTGGTTGGGTTTCGTTATACAGTGTTCCTCACTGTTACTGTGTGTGTGAAGTTTCAGACCACCAGTGTCCCCATTTCCTCCTCCAGCACCCCCGCAGGCACTTTCCTTCTCTCTGTCTCTGTCTCTTCTCTCCCCTCTGCTGTCTGTCTGTCTGTCTCTCCCTTACCTACCGTGCACATCCCCTTTTATCTACTTTCAACACTCAGTTCCTGTCCAAAGCGTCCAGTACATTTTGCCTTTCCCTTCGTCTCTGCCTTGTGCATCTTGGCTGTGCTGGCGGCACTGAGGATTGAACCAGAGGCTTCACACATACAAGGCAAGTGCTCGACTCTGAGCCACATCCGGGGCCAGCAGAAGTAGCTGTTTGGCTGCACAGAATAACACATCTTAGAAAATTCCTTTGGTACAAAGTGACAGTGATCTGGGACTATCCCTGTATTATTTTTATTTAATTTTTTTTGATTTTTTAGGTCACACCCGGCAATGCTCAGGGGTTTCTCCTGGCTCTGCACTCAGGAATTACTCCTGGCGGTGCTGCGGGGGACCATATGAGATGCCGGGGGATCGAACCCGGGCCGGCACAGGCCGTCCGGCGTGCAAGGCAAACGCCCTACCCGCTGGGCTATCGCTCCGGCCCCCTATCCCTGTATTATTTACTGCTGCATGACGCTAGGGTCTCTCTAAAACATCACAACTTCATAATTTATTTATTTATTTTTGCTTTTTTGGGTCACACCGGCAATGCTCAGGGATTTCTCCTGGCTCTGCACTCAGGAATTACTTCTGGCGGTGCTCGGGAGACCATATGGGATGCCGGGATCGAACCCAGGCCGGCACAGGCTGGGCGCGCGCAAGGCAAATGCCCTACCCGCTGGGCTGTCTCGCCCGCCCAATTTATCTATCTATCTATCTATCTATCTATCTATCTATCTATCTATCTATCTATCTATCTATCTATCTATTTATTTATTTTGCTTTTTTGGGGTCACACCCGGCAATGCTCAGGGGTTACTCCTGGCTCTGCACTCAGGAATTACTCCCTGGCGGTGCACGGGGGACCATATGGGATGCTGGGGATAGAACCCAGGCCGGCACAGGCTGGCCGCTGCAAGGCAAACGCCCTACCCACTGGGCTATCACTCCGGTCCCACAACTTCATAATTTAAGGGAAAGAGAAAGAAAAAGGACCACCACAGCTCTTGTTACCTGAGTGTTTGTGGCGCGGCCGCCTGAGGCCTTATGGAGCCGGAGGGCTACCTCAGTTTCCTAGTCTATACTACTTGGTTTACGCTTTGTTCTAAAAATTTTCTGTCTGTCCTCTGTCCTCTTCCTAGTGCTGAGGCCTGGGTTGCTTGCAGGCGCTCATGCAGGCAGTGCCTGGTGGAATATATCCCACAGAAATGGTTCCAGAGAAACCTTCGAGGTCACGAGGGACCCGGAGATGCTGGCTCAGGCCCCAGCCCGGTTCCTGACTTTCCCACTGCCTCTTACTTTGGAAGGGAGGCGAGAGCGGCCTTCGCTGTCAGACACCTACAGGTGTATTCCCCAGCAGGGTGGTCTCTGCTCTCTGGAGCAGTGTTTCAGAGTCTGAGGCTCTGTGGGTGGGGCTGCTCCGCGGAGCCCCCAGAGGCTGTTGTGGGCGCTGCGAGGTGCCTGCATAAGACTGAGAATTGCCACCTGTTAGTAGTGGTGGGTGGTCTCTGTGGGGAGAAGGTTTGGCCCAAGTTTGGAGAAGCTGAACTGGGCTCTTCGTCCAGTGGTTTTGGAGGAAGGGGTGGAGATTGGGCAGGAGGGTCCCCTTCTGAGGGCCCTGCTGGACCTTCTGCTCCTAGCGGTTGGAGATTGGCTCAGCCTGGGAGCAGGCGGGACTGAGCAATTCCTGAAAGGGCTCAGCATCCCTGACTAGGTTCTGACCGGGGTCAGCCCTTGAACCCGTGAAATGGGCCCTGGGTATGACCAGTAGGTAGTTGTAAACAATTCTCTCTGTGTGTGTGTGTGTGTGTGTGTGTGTGTGTGTGTGTGTCACGGCTCCTGGGGGGCTGGAGCCTGTGCAGACAGTGTCTCAGGATCTACACGCCTTGCCGTGCGCTCAGGAAATGGCTCCCCAGAGGGAAGCGAGATCTCACATCGCTTCTCTCTTTGGGCTGCCTGACCTGGTGACACGGCAGCTCCCTGCGCCGGCCCTTTCTCTTGTCCTGCACTGGACGCGGCACGTTTAAGGACCGAGGCCCAGGGCGGGTGAGCACCGCCAGTTGAGGCCACCCCGAACTTGTCGACTTCCCCAGGGGCCCCAACCCACCCGGGGCCAGGGGCTTCGGCGGCCTCCGCCCGCGGGCACGAGCCGAGGCTGCGCCCCGCGCCCCGAGGAAGGAAGGAAGGAAGCGAAGCGGGCGGGCGGGCGGGCGAACCGGGGCTCCGCGCTCTGCGCTCCCGCTCGGGGCCTGGCGGCGCCTGCGGAAACTCGGCTCCGCACCGCTGGGGCCGCCGCGGGGACGACGCCTGGGAGCCGCCCGAGGGTAACGGCGGGGCGGGACGGGCGTGCCGGTGCCTGGGCCCGCTTCTTCCCGCTCCATCGGGGCCGCGGGGCGGGGGAGGCTGCACGGCCCGCGGCGCCGCCGAACGGCCCCTTTGTGTCTCCCGGGGCTGCGTGGAAGTGGGGGGCGCGCTCGGGGCCGTCGGCACCGTGCAGACGTGGGGGGCGGCCCCGGCCAGACCTTTGCCCGAGGGGGACGACCACCCCGCGGGCTGCAGGGGGAGTTTGGCTAAGTTGCACGGCGAGGGGCACGGCGGGCGGCCCCGCCGCCGCGGACCCCGCGCAGCTCCCCGAAGTTGATGCCGCAGGTGCAGCGCCCCTCGGCGCGCTCCGCCCTCCCGGCCTGGGCGGCGGCGGCGGCGGGAACCCCCGCCCGAAGCTGCGCGCCGGGTGGGGGCGGATCCCGACTCCCAGCTCGCTCGGCTCGCTCGCTCGCTGCTCTGCTGTTCCGAGGGTGCCGTCCTAGCCCCGAGCGCCCGGGCCGCGGCTGGGGGGGGTGTCAGGGGCGTGGCTTTCCGGGCAGGGGGCGGCCGAGGCGGAAGCCGGGCTGGCCGGGCGCGGGGAGCGCGGAGCGGCCGTGGCACCGAGCCGGGGTGCCCATGTGACTGCGGTGCGCTCTGGAGAGGAAGCTGTAGAGGTCAGTGCAAAGGCGTCACGCCGGAGCGAGCGCGCCCCGCCGAGGGGGCACCGGAACGAGCGCCGGGTGGCGCGGGGTGGCGGCTGCAGGGGCCGGGACAAAGGCGCCCTGGCACAGCCACCCGGGCTAGTCGCGGGAGGGCGACCCTGGCGTGGCCGCCAGGAAATGAGGGGGCCGGGGAGGAGGGGCCTCCACGGAGGAGGCGGGTCTGGAAGTGGCTGCCCCCAGCCCCCGAGGGGGGCGCGGAGGATGCGGGAGGTGCTGGGAGGCCCCATCCGACAGGAGCTGAACTTGGAGAACTTTCCCGCCCAGCCGCGGCAGCGACCGGGCTGCGCGTTTTGCACACGTGCCGGGGAGCCCGGGGCCGGGGCTAGAGGGGACACGCCGGTGGCCCCGCAGGAGGGGCCGAGGTGCCCCCGAGCCCCGCGCCTCGCCCTCTGCGCATCCCCGCGCCTCCCCACCGCCTTGTTTTCCCTCCACTGCTCCGCGAGGCCTGGAAGGGAGGAGGGGTGGGGACCAAGGTTAGGATTAAAAAGGCAAAGAAGAAGGAAAATACCCAAGAGGTGCTTTTAGGAGCACGAGGACTAATATTTTGAAATGGTGTTTGGCGACAAGAGGGCAGTGTGGTCCGTGGGAGTGGGTGGGGTTAGGGCCAGAGACCCTCCCCCATCTCCCTGGGGAGAATCGGGTCGCCCAGCCCCCGGGAGTGGGCAGGGAGTGGGCACCGGGCTGGCTGTGCAGCCCGCGGCGGCGCGGGGACTTGAACCGCCCAGCGGCCGCCCCGCAGCCCGCGCCTGTCTTCGTGACGGGCTGAGCCCTGCGCTGTCAGCTGCGCCCTAGCCGGGTTGCTAGGCAGCGGCTCGAGGTGCGCGCAGGCCTTCCGATTCGCCAGCCCCGCACACACACGCTCAAGCTCCGATCAGCCTATCCGGGGAGGGACGCGGGCACGCCGCCTGCAGATTGTCGAGCCGGGGTCCACCTGAATGTGAGGTGCAAAGGGGCGGCGAGGGGGGGCGCCCAGGATCCCCCAGCCTCCCTCCCGGTGCAGCCCCACGCCCCCTTCCCCAGATCCCCATCAGGCCGGCTGCTGGCTCCTCCCCTGTCTGACCCCGCCCGCCCCTCCCTCTTCCCACCCCCTGGAAAAGCAAAGTGCAGCGGGAAAAGAGGTCAGTGGGGTAGGCATGGGCGCGCAGTGCAGGGACGTGTCAAGGGGCTTGAGGCTTGCGGTGGGGCGGCCATTTGGCTCTGGCCCCCTCCGGGGCTTTTGCTGGAAGGGGTAGTCGGGGTGAGGGGCTCCCCCAAACCCTGTCCGCCGGGCCTGAACTTGGAAACCTGCCCTGCCCCGCTCGTCCAAGGCTCTGCCCGCTCCGTGGAGGTCGGCTGTGAGCTTGAGAGGAGGGGCGAGGGGGCGTCCCTGGCGGGAAGGGGAGGGTCGCTTATCTGGAGCTGCGAGGGGCTCCCTCCACTCTGCCCTCTGCCCCCCTTTCCAGCTCCAGTTCCCCCCCCCCAGGGTCTGCCTTTAATCCCTCTCGGATTTCCCCCGTTTGCAGTTTCTTAGAGGCAGGAATTCCATCCCCTTCATCCATTGCAAGTGCACAATTCAATGGTTTTGCTTGTGGGCGCAGTTCGGAAACAATTTCTTCAGCCCCAAATGAAACGAAATGAAACAAACCTATCTGTAGTCCCTTCCCCTGCCCGCTGTGCCGGAGACCCTCGCCCTGGGTGTCTGCGCTTGCTTCCATTCAGCCCCGGCTCTGGCCAGCCGTGCAGCCTTCCAGCAGGGTCCGGTTCTCTGGGCCGTCTGCGAGCCGCCTCTGAGTCTAGATTCTGTTAATGACTGTCAGATGAGCAAGGAGCCGAATGGGGCCGGGTCATTGACAGCCGGGGGGGGGGGTCACAGCTGAATTTGGAGGGCCCAGCTGCTGCGGAGGGGACCTGGGGGCCTCAGCCTCTGATTTGGATGGAAAGGGGGTGCAAAGAACAGGAAACCTCCCGGAAGAGAGGACGTGCCCCCACACCCCGCTTTGACGGCAGGTTGCCAATGCTTGGAGTTTGTCAGCGGATCGTAGGGGCGTCCCCCTTTGGGGGGAACTCTGAGTCCATTTAGGAAAAGGCGAAAGCGCACCAGCCCCTGCCTCTCTGGCCCCGCAGGTACTGTCTGATGAGCGTGAAGGGCTGCTTCACCGACTTCCACATCGACTTTGGCGGGACGTCCGTGTGGTACCATGTGCTCCGGGGAGGAAAGGTGAGTTCCTACACCCCGCGTGCTCCCAGGCGCCTTCTTGCCTGCTCCCTTTGCTAGGGAAAGGTCAAGTGACCGTGATGTGTCTTAGTGACAGCCTGGCCGGATGTTCTCGGCTGGTCACACCAGATTGGAACTCTCAGATGGGCTCCCCGGATTCTATTTCCTCTCAGCTCTAGAGATTTTTTAGTTTTCTTGCTTTTTTTTTTGTGGAAGTGGGGGTGTGTATTGTGTGTGGCTCATCCAGCAGTGCTCTGGGACTGTCTCTGTACTCTGGGTTGATCTCTGACTGGTACCGGTGTGATTGGAGGCGGGGTGATAGGCCTTCCCCTGCGTAGCTCTGGCTCTCTCTGGTTCTCTGTGGTCCTGAGAGCCTTTTTTTTCTTTTTGGGTCACACCCGGCAATGCATCAGGGGTTACTCCCAGCTCTGCACTCAGGAATTATTCCTGGCGGTGCTCTGGGACAGTATAGGAGGCCAGGGATTAAACCCGGGTCAGCTGTGTGCAAGGCAAACGCCCTCCCCACTGTACTATCCCCCAGCTCCAGGCCTTTTTTTTAGTTTTATTCAGGGGCTGGAGCGATAGCACAGAGGGTAGGGTGTTTGCCTTGCACGCAGCCGACCTGGGTTCAATTCCCTGGCATCTCATATGGTCCCCTGAGCACCGCCAGGAGTAATACCTGAGCATTGCCAGGAGTGACCCCCAAAAGCAAAATAAATAAATAAATAAATGAATAATTAGTTTTATTCAGGAGTGATAGTGTAGCAGGTAGGGCTTTTGCTTTGTGGCTGACCCAGGATTGGTCCACGGCATCCTATACGGTCCCCTGAGCACCGCCTGAATAACCCCTGAGCACTACTGGGTATGGCCCAAAAAAACAAAAATAATATATTTTTTTTTTGCTTTTTGGGTCACACCCGGCGACGCTCAGGGGTTCCTCCTGGCTCTGCACTCAGGAATCACTCCCTTGCGGTGCTCAGGGAACCATATGGGATGCTGGGGATCGAACCCGGGCCGACTGCATGCAAGGCAAACGCCCTACCCGCTGGACTATCGCTCCGGCCCCCCAAAAAATAAATTTTTTAAAGTTTGATTTAGGAAGTATGAGCTAGAGAACCAGGAAGCCCATGAAATCAGAGAAAGGGACACACATCTCCAGCTTGGGAAACGGCGATTCCAACATGGAATGTGCCACGTTGAGTTGGACCCTGACCATTTAGGGACAGCGCAGGGAGGAGTCCCAGCACCCTGCCTTGGGAAAGCTCTGCCTCAATCGTGCAGCCATGGGCACCCTGAACCGGGGCTGCCGCCTGCCAGCGCTCCTGTGCCTGTTTCTCCTGGTGGCGGGGCGGAGTCAGCTCTGCACGTGCCCGCTGGCTCCGTTGGTCATTTCATCGCACTGTTTAGGAGAGTCACCGTCGCTCTGCCCCACCTCCCCAGCGAGCTGGAGCTCAGGAGATGGGATGTCCTAGCCCAGAGGTCTGCCCACCCTGAGCCCCTCCTGGGGTGGCCTGGCTCCTGCCTGCAGGCCGTGGGGGTGGGGCAGAGCCTGGGCGAATGCCGGCTGCGGCCGGATCTGGAGCTGCGTTTTCCTTCTCGCAAGATCTTCTGGCTGATCCCCCGACCCTGCACAACTTGGCGCTGTACGAGGAGTGGGTGCTGTCGGGCAAGCAGAGCGACATCTTCCTGGGCGACCGCGTGGAACGGTGCCAGAGGATTGAGCTGAAGCAGGGCTACACGTTCTTCATCCCTTCCGGTAGGTCCCTGTCCGCGTCGCCTGCTCAGGGCCCTCTCCTGGGGGCTTGGAGGGGGTCTTGGCAATCGCGGGAGCAGCAGGCCACAGACTGTAGGACTTCCTGTTCCCGTCTGACCTGCCTCTCTGGGCTGTGCGAGGGTCTCTCCCTGGATAGACGGGGCATGTGACAGTGGTACTGAGCCCTTTCTTGGAGCCTGGAGCAGTGGTTTAGCATGGAGGGCATTTGCCTTGCGTATATCCGGCCAACCTGGGTTCGAGTCCCAGCATCCCATAGCATCATCAGGAGTAATTCCTGAGTGCAGAGCCAGGAATAACCCCTGAGCATCACTGGGTGTGACCCAAAAACATCCACCATCACCACAAAGACCCAAAAAACCCCACCTTGAGGCATGAGAGAGCTCAGTGGGCTGGGAGCTGGGTTTGAGCCCAGCACTGTCTGATGCCCTGAGCACCCCCAGGGACGGATCCTGAGTAGCCCCCTGGGTAGCACTGCGGGTCACCCCAGCCCTGCAGCCCTGAGCAGCTCTGCCTACGTGGGCTCTCACTTTGAACTGCTGGCCTGAGTAGCTAAGAATTACCGGCAGCTCCAAGAATCACCCACCACCAGAAAAAAAATAACAAGAAAAAAAATAAAACGGCCAACCGGATGTCTACTAGTGTTACCCTGTTCGAGAAGACGAAGGGTTGGTGTGAGCTGTGTGTTGGGTTGGGTGTGGCCTTCTCCGTAGATAGTCCAGGAAAGCTGCCTGGAGGAGGAAGACCGCTAAGGAGAAGTGGGCAGGTCAGGAGGGAGGGGAACATGCTTGTCTTGAGCTTCGCCCAGGCCCCCTGTACGGCAGAGGGGAGTCCTCACCATCTCCAGGGAAGAAGGGAGAGTCCAGGTCCGAGAAAATGGCGGTTTCCTGGTGCCGTCTCCTCTCCAGAGTCCCTGCTCTGGACAGCCGGGAGGCTGGGTGAGCCTTCACAGGCCGCAGGGAGGTGAAACTCGTCCCAGGCTCAGGAAGTCTAGCCGCTGCGAAGGCCTCCCCTTTATCTCACACCTTGGCCTTCTCTTGGCCTTCCGGGCTGGCTGCCAGCCTCAGTGAACGCGTTAATAATGACTGTTAGCTCCTGTTCCCGAGCACGTCCGGAGAAATGCATCCCCCTGCCTTTGACTTTCGTCAGGATTCCCGGGGTGGGGGCGGAGAGTTGCTCTGTGGGCTTCGGGCTGTGAGTGCAGGAGGCCCAGGCCTGATCCCCCTACCGCGTGATCTCAGGGTATTGGGAGTGCGCCCGAGCACTGAGCCAGGAGTAGCCCCTGAGCACCTCTGGATATGGAACAGAAACAAACACTGCTGCTGAGGCCCAGAAGATGAGCAGCTAGACCAAGGTGCAGCAGCCGCTGAGCTTAGACAGGGCTGGCGTTGCTGGGGTCCCCGCTGGCCTGGCAGGCGGTGGGCAGCTGGTCCCCCTTTGGTCTGAATGGCTGTGGCAGAATCGACTCTCGCTCAGCGTTGCGAGTGACACACTTGGCAGTGTGGGCGGCGCCGAGAGGATGTAAGTCAGATCTTTCTGGCCCGAGATCCTGGCAGCCAGCGCAGCCAGGACGGGCAGTCAGGAATCTGGAGCCGGGGCTGGGGCAGCTGCGGCTGTCTCCCCTTCCGGCTTTGGAGCCAGAGTCGCCCAGGAGTTCTTGGCAAGCCTTAGCAGCAGTTCCCAGGAGCGCTGCAACCATCTCCTGCGACGTGGGCCTCTGTGGGACCACCTGCGAAATGGGAACGGAACAGCGGTGAGCGGGGAAGGCTGAGCGACCCAAGGCTGAGCGCCAAGTGGCTTGGACACAGTGCTGCCGTCCAGGCTCCAGCCTCCAGAGCGGGAGGGGAAGGGGGCAGGGAGGGAGGGCCGCCTCAGGGGGGCTGGGGGGAGGGGCGGCTCTTCGCTAGGCAGGAAGCCGTGCAGGCCCTCGGGCAACATTTCCCTTTCTCAGTCAGTTTGCCTCAGATCCAGCCTTCCTTGGCCTGCCAGGTTAGACCTGAGAGGCTGCCCTAGGCCCAGAGTCTCCACCTCTCAGCTGCTGGCCCAGGGAAAGCCTCCACGTGGGCTCTGGGTGCTTGTGACGGCAGCGGTCGGGCCTTGGGCTGCCTTCTGTGTCCTCGGGGTTTGCCCGGCACCAGCTAACGATCTTTGGGTCATTCCCCCTGCTTTTTGGTTCACACCCGGCGATGCTCAGGGGTTCCTCCTGGCCCTGCACTCAGGAATTAGTCCTGGCGGTGCTCAGGGGACCATATGGGATGCCGGGGATCGAACCCGGGTCAGCTGTGTGCAAGGCAAACGCCCTCCCGACCGCTCTGGCCCCCTCCCTGCACGATTTCCCAGGCGTCCCAGTGTCTCTGTGGTGGGGGTCTTGGCTCCCCAAGCAGGGGGTCTTCTGCCTGTCTTATCCGAGGGAAGAGACCGGGAGGGTGGGGGGGTACACTTCCCGCGGGTGCCCTGGTGTCCGCCACCAGCTCCTCTTTCCCATCTGAGGATCCTGTTTCCTGAAGCGTCTCTCGCTGCCGCCCTCCGCTCTGAGGCCTTCGGTGTCTGGTGAAAGGGAGGTGCCCGCTGGGATGGGGTACAGTGGTGAGGGAGGTGCCGGCTGGGATGGGGTACAGTGGTGTAGGGCACAGGACGCCGTAAGAGGGAACCAGGCTTCGTCCCTCCCCCCTCCCCCTTTCCCCAACCCCCACTGCCCCTCAGGGACCCGGCCCCTCCCCTTCCCCTCTTCCTAGTCCTGAGCCCCTGTCCCTCCCACTGAAGGATTGGTGGTGGCCCCCTGCTTCTCACTGTCCTTGAACACGGGAGGCCACTTTTGGCTCTACGCCCTGACAGCTGCCTGAGGTGGATGAGGCTGAGCCAGTATGGCTGCGGGGCGTGGGGTGGTCAGTCTGCGAGGCTGCAGCGTGGCTCAGGAGCTCGGGGCGGTGCCAGCGCGTGTGCCCGGGGAGGGGGTGCTGAGAGCTGGCCTGCGTGGGGGACATCAGGCCTCAGCTCGGGCCCCGTGACCTTTGTGACCCTGTAGAATGGTGGAAGGGCTTAGGCCAGGAGGGCTGTGTCCCACCCCCACCGGCCTGGGAGAGAACTGGCCAGATCTTGTTCTTATCAAGTGCGTGAGGGTGGAGTTTGGGGCCACACCCGCCAGTTGTGTCCTGGGGCTGTTCCTGTGCTCTGGAGTAAGCCCTGCACAGTGCTGGAGACCACACGGGACTGGGCGCACGCAAGGCAAGTGCCCGCCCCTCTCTGTCTCTCCTGGCCTCAGCCAGAGCGAATGACCTGAAGCCTGTGTATGTCGCCAAGAGCCAAGGGCCAGGGCAGAGCGGTAGGACAGCGGGCTGGGCGCTTGCCTTGCACATGGCTGACTTGGGTTTAATCCCCTGCACCCAATAGGGTCCCCTGAGCCAGCCGGGAGTGATTACTGAGCTAGGAGCCCGCAGTCAGCCCTGAGCACCGCTGGGTATGGCCCTCAAGCCAAAGAAAATGGTGGCTGATTGGCACAGGACCTAGCGAGGGATGGTTCCCCTCAGGAGAGGGAGGGGCCAGCTGCCTGCCTGAGCCCCTCGGTCGCCCTGGACAAGGCTTCTTCAGCTGAGCCCCCCAGAGCACCTCCCGCGTGCTGTGGGCCCTCGCGGCTCTGGCACGCCTTGCCTTTCTCCTCTGCTCCGCAGGCTGGATCCATGCCGTGTACACCCCGTAGACTCCCTGGTGTTTGGCGGAAACATCCTCCACAGCTTCAACGTGCCCATGCAGCTGCGTATCTACGAAATTGAGGACAGAACCCGGGTAAGCCGCCCCTCCCTGCCTGCTCCCGGCCTCGGGGGGCCTCGCTACTGGTCCTGCAGCACAGAGGTGGCCACAGGAGCCCTACCCTGAACCCCGGGAGACTCTGTGCACCCCAGCCTGACACCCGCTCCCGCCCCTGGAAGAGGAAGTATCTCAAGAAAGTACTAGAAACTCTCAGCCATGAGTTGAAGGGAGGAGGCGTGTGTGTGTGTGGGTGGGTGGGGTGGGGAGATTTTCGCTGTGGCTCTTGGGGCTGGGGCCCTTGAAAGAAGGTCAGGTCTCGACTTTATGTCCTCGGGGACTCCGTTGTGATGTGATGTTTCAGGAGACCAAGCGTCAGCCCCATGGACAGCCTGTGGGCTCTGATTCTGTCCCAAGTTTTTCTTGGGGAGGCAATGGTGAGAGTGTCTCAGACCCTGAGTTTACACCTCGTTATTCTGCGGTGCCCCGCCCGTCCGGCGAGACCTGGGCCGTATCTCCAGCACCTCTGCCCGGTGAATACCCCCGCACGGTGCCAGCTCAGTGCCTGGTGCCTGTGCCTGGTGCTCTCTGTCCCGTGTGGGGCCTGACCAAGTCGCCGGCACTCGGGGGCAGTTGAGGGAGGGAGACCAGCCATGGGAGGAAGGACCGTTTTTTCTTCTTTTGTTTTCATAGCTACTCCTAATTTTCATTTCCTCTTTATTGAGCTGTATTTCATAGCTGTAAAGTTGCTCTGTCGGGCCGGGATGCAACCCGGCGGCAGTTCACGTGTGTGCTTCTGGTTCCTGAGGGTTGCCGGAGCGTCCGGCCCCCACCCTGGGTCTACCCCCCCCCCCACGTGAAAAAGCCTCGAATTCAGCAGAGCACAGACATAATGTTGTGCCCCCTCCGCTGTCTGGTTCCAGAACATTCTTCCCTAGAAGAGAAGCTCCCCCTGGCCCCCAGTCCGCTTCCTGCCCGTGGTCTCTGCTGTCTGGCTTTTTTGGCCGTGTCGTGTTTTCAGGGTTTGTGTACCCGCAGCCTCCATTGGTGCTCCCCCAAATTTCTTTCTTTCTTTCTTTTTTTTTTTTTTTTGCTTTTTTTGGGTCACACCCGGCGATGCTCAGGGGTTACTCCTGGCTCTGCACTCAAGAATCACTCCTGGTGGTGCTCGGGGACCATATGGGATGCCGGGATCGAACCCAGGCCGGCACGGGCCGGCCGCCGCAAGGCAAACACCCTACCCTCTGGGCTATCGCTCCGGCCCCTTCTTTCTTTTTTGTTTTTGGGTCACACCCGAGATGCTCAGGGGTTACTCCTGGCTCTGCACTCAGGAATTACTCCTGGCGGTGCTCAGGGGACCATATGGGATGCGGGACTGAACCCGGCCTGGCTGCGTGCAAGGCAAAGGCCCTCGCCGGTGTGCTATCGCTCCGCCCTCCCCGCCTCTCTGAGGAGGAACCATAGCCCCTATAACCAGCCTTCTGTGTTGACGCCCGTGCCAGGTGCCCCGACCGCACCCCGCACCCCTTCTCGCTCTCCGTGCTCATGCTGGTTTGCACTGAGCCACAACAGTCTAGCCACTGTGTTCCTGACGTTTTCGGCAGGCCCAGCCTTCAGCGACCTAGTCCTGGGTCTCTTGGAGCCGCTCCAAGTGTGAGAACGCGTGTCTCCAGAGGGGCTTCCCAGGTCACTGCAGGGCTGGGGCCCTGGATCTGGCGCCTCTTCTCTTGGTCATGACCCGCCTCCGCAGTCCCCCACACCCTTCATGACCCCTAGTGAGCAGGACAAAGGCACCGTGTGTGGGAGCCACAGTCTTGGAGCTAGACCTGCGTCCTGTGGGGGTGTTGGGGGCCATTTGGGAGCTGATGGGAGCTGAGGGATAGCCAAGGAGAAGTCGAGCTAGAGGTCCGTGGGCCCGTGGCTTTTCAGGCAATTCCTGAAAGCCAGAGGCTGGCGGGATTCCTGGACGCAGCCCCCGCCCCAGGGAAACCTGATCATTGGCCCATCTCTGGCTTGATCTGGCTGATTTGGGGCCCAGCCCCACGCCTGGGTGGGCGTCGGGAGGAGGTAATGGAGCGGAGCAGGCTAAGGAGTCCCCGTGGGATCTGGGATATCGCGTCCGTGTGCAGATGAGTGCACAGCCCCGCCCCCACCTTGTCCCCCACAAACCCCCAGCCTGTGGATGGGGGAGGCCCTCCCGGCAGGCCGGGCCGGAACCAGCAGCAGCCTGCTAATCTGCTCTGATTTCTGCTCTTTGGGAGAGAGCTTGGCTACAAGGCCCGGTTGTTTATGTCTTAGGAGCCAAGGCAGACAAAAGCTGCTGGGGACAGAGAGCCCGGAGCCAGATGAAATGCCAGGGCGCCCTGTCAGCCGCTGCAGCGCAATTCTTCACAGCCCCGGAGCTCTCTTAAGGTTACGGCATTTAAAAAAGAGTTTGTTTGTTTGTTTGTTGTTTTCCAAGAGTCCAGCAATCTTGGCATGGCCAGGAAGCCAAGTGGCCCCGGTGGGGTGCAGAGGAAACCGGCTCTGTCTGGAGCCCCAAGGTTGGTGGGGGGCTGAGGGAGAAGCATTTGTTTGTGGCTCAGTTTGGGGGCACCTCCCATCTGCACAACAGGACCCGAGCTGCCGGTGTCGGAGGTCACCTGTCCCTCGGCTCGGAGTGCTCTGGGTTGGGCGCTCTGGGGGCTCTGGCACGTGTAAGGGGGGGAGAAGGTGCTGAGCGCCCCAGATGGAGGCGCACCCCGTGCGGCGGCAACTCTGGGGTGTATTTTTAGCTCCGTGAGGTTGATAAGGGAAGGGTTAGGCTGATCAGGTGATCACTCGGTAAACTTTGCTTCTCTCACGTTGATCTTTTTCTTTCCCGGTGGCTTTAGTGAGCGGCTGTCTCAGGACAGGTAATGTCAGCCAGTGAATCTGTTTGCAAACCGCCAGTACTTTACTCTGCCTCTCACCATTTCCCTACCATTGGACTTTTTTTTTCCCCCTCCCCATTGACTATTTTTTTTTCCAGGAGAAAAACAAATCTGACACACTTCCTTCATCTCTGTTAGCTTTCCAGGTCACTGAGAGCTGCCGTCCTCACTGTGCCGAAAGGCTCAGGCGGGCTTTCAGGACCCTAGAGGACCCCTCGCTCCCCGCCCCGCCCTGCTGTCGCCAGAGCCGGTCCCTCCCTCCCAGAGCAGTGTCCTGGGACGGCCATGCCTAACTCTCTGGACTGCTGTGGACGAAACTCAGTTTGGCTCGAAAGTGTCCACAAATGATGTTGAGCAATTGTATGTTTGTCCCCGGGCATGTGGCTGAGACCTTTTGAAGGCGAGGGGGTGGAAGGCGACACCCATTTATAAGTCAATTCTTTTGCTGATTTTGTTTCCTGCAATGCTCTCTTGGAAAAAAAAAAAAATTGAAAAAAAAATAGGAATTCTCTCATCAGCATTCGCTCCCCTCTCGCTGGCTTCCCTTGGGTTCAGCAACAGAACAGGGAGACTTCCTTTCCTCTCGGGGGGTGCAGTCAGACGCTTTCCCTCCAGGGTCTAGGGGATCTTCAGGCAGCCTGCAGCAGCCTGTGGAAACTCAAGGGGCTCAGATGGTCACCCCAAATTTGCAAAGTCAAACCCAACTGGAGTTCTTTGGCCCGTGGAGCCAAAGGGCTGACTGGGGTTTGCCAGCTGTTGGCTTTTCTGTATGTAGTTGATATGTCTTTCAAAATCCTTGCTGTGGGAGGGGCGAAGGTTCCCCACCCCCAAACCTCTCCTCAAAAGGTCCCTTTCTGTTTAAACCTGGGCGGGGGGCAGTGTGTGATGCCCACGGGACAGCAGGGGAACGGGAGTTCTCGGGAAAGTCGCTGGGGCCAAGGAAACCGCCCATGCACCCGCCTCCCGCCAGCCCCCCACGCATGCAGGGTGTCATTCCAGACAATCCCATCGCCAGGGCCGGGCTCACGGGGACCCACTCTGCAGGGAGTGAGCCAGGACGGGCGGCAAGGGCCGTGGGGAGCCGAAGTGCTGGGACGCTGGAGAAAACTGAGGCCCAAGCTCCAGCACGTCTGCCTTGCATGTAGCTGACCCGGGTTCACCCCGCATCCCATATGGTTCCCTGAGCGCTGCCAAGAGTAATTCCAGAGTGCAGAGCCAAGAGTAAGCCCTGAGCATCTCTGGGTATGACCCAAAAAAGAAAAAAAAAAGAGAATATGACCACCTTGCATCCGCTGTCCTCTCTTCAGCACTTCTGAAGCATTGAGTTGGGGTCCTGGGGCATTGAGAAGCAGGAAGAATATGCCTCAGAATAGGAGAACCCCCTGCCCCCGCCCCCCCCCGCCCCCCCGCACCGCCCCACGCTCCCTTAGCTGTAGTGGTGCCTCTGGAGCAGGTGGAGCTGGACTTGCTTATTACCTGGTCCCTAAGTTCCCTGGGGTCAGGGCAGGTAAGGAGGGTCTCGCCCCTGGCTGGAGGGCTGTAGAGCAGGCTGGGGTGCCGCGCGCCCGCCTCTAATGCAGGCTGCAGTCTCTGGAGACCCCGCTCCCATCTTCCCACCTTAGCCCTGGTGCTGTCCCCCAGGGCCCACCCACGTTTCCTCCCAGAGCCGCCCCATCTAAACTTCCCTGCCTGAACTAGAGGGGAGCCCCCCCATTTGGACTTCTGCTCCGGGCCTGGGAGCCACCAGGCGTTTTGGGGATGTTGGGATGGGGGGTGAGGCTGTATCCCAAGGTCCTCACAGCACACCGGAAGCAGGTAGTTGAGGGGGAGGAGCCAGAGGCGGGGCCCGCATGGCCCGCCTCCGGGCGGAGCCACCGCTCCTTCTCCATCCTCATTGGTCAGCATGTGTGTCTGCATTGGAGTAAGGTTTGAGGTTTATCTTCTTTGCCTTATAGAGAGACAAAGCAGGATCTAGGGCGGGCATGTTTGAGCACAGAAGCCCCTTGACTGTCCTAGCAAGACTCTCGCGGCACCCGACAACCCCAGGGAGCAGGCGCTGGCGGCGGAGGTCACTCGGCATCTCCCCCTGCCGCGGACCCCACGCACCTTCCCGTGTGAGATCAGGGGACTGCTCTGACCGCTCGGTGCATGCTGTTGGTTTCTTGCTTTTTCAGCGTCGCCTTCCCTCCGCCCTGCCCCCATTTTCCCCACACCCCATTTGTGCTCTTTCAAAGATTGCAGTAATTCAGTCCTTCCCAGGCTTCCTCACCGCCCGTCCTCCCGGCCCGCGCTCCTACTGACCCCCCGCTCTGTGTTCCAGGTGCAGCCCAAGTTCCGCTACCCCTTCTACTATGAGATGTGCTGGTATGTCTTGGAGCGCTACGTGTACTGTGTGACTCAGCGGTCCTACCTCACTCAGGAGTACCAGAGAGAATCCATGCTGATTGGTGAGCAGTTTCTGCAGTGGGATAGAGGTCTGGCTCCTGACTTCCTTAGGAGCAGGATGTCCAGGCAGAAGCTGGGGCCACTTTTGAAGGGACAGGGGTCCCCACGAGCCTTTCACTGGGAGTACGGATGTGCAGGAAATGGAACTGTCACGTTGATGACTGCAGATACAAGGAAAGGCGCCGCGGGAAACTGCTGAATTGCGTGAAAAATCCTTCCTTTAGTTTGATACTTGCCCACCCCGTGGTGCTGGTAGGGGAGTGTATAGGGCCAGAAGGGTCAAACCTGGGACTCTGTCTTGGCTCTGAGCAATCTCCCCAGGCTCTCTGCTATTTTTTTTTCTTTTTGGGTCACACCCGGCAATGCTCAGGGCTTACTTCCTGGCTCTGCACTCAGGAATTACTCCTGGCGGTGCTCAGGGGACCTATGGGATGCCGGGGATCAAAGCTGGATGGGCCG
>JAJIBD010015532.1:0-33069 GCA_021461705.1 Cryptotis parvus | reverse complement strand
TAACAGGGTCAACAGGGTCTGGAGAGTCAGACTATAAAACACAGTTGGTTAAAACTTATTTCCTGTTGTGATTAAAGGCCTGAAGTTCAACTCGAAACTGAGTCATGCCACACTTTATCAGAAGCAGGCTTTCTTATGATGATATTCACTGCCCCCATTATCTATGCTTCAGGTGCTATTATAAAAGCGATGGTCAGAATTAGCCCTTCATGCTCTGTCCTCCATTTTTTCCATTAATGTATTTATTCCAAGTGAATAAAAATATCCATGAATAAAGTGACACTGAGTTCTCTGCTCACTCATTTCCTGGTCAGGAAGTCCCCTTGATAGGTTAGTCACTGTTGAACTTTAGTTGAATAGAAGCTAAAGGAGTCCCCCATGGAAACTACTTGCTTTGAATAAGTGGAACTAAAATCTCACTGATAATTAAAATCTGAGTCAGACCTACTGCTCTTTAGTACACTACCTGTTTATGGAGGACTTGGCTAGGTAAACTTTTGTAGAGACTGCCTTGTTTATTGGACAAAAAAAATCAATAAATAATGAATCAATCTGGAAGAATTCACTGTAGAACCTAAAGCACAAAAACCATTTATTTGGAAGAATATAGGCATACCTATGTTTTTTAGCACTTAGTACAATAGATCAGAAGCAACTCAAATGTCCAACTATGGATGAACAGATATAGAAATTGCAGTATGAATATATACACAGTGGAACACTTTGCAGCTGTGAAAAAAAGTAAGTCAGGAGGTAGAAAGACAAATACTGGATGATTTATTTTTATCTGTAGAATATTGGGAGTCAAAACAAGAAAATAGGCATTATGGAACAAAGATAAACCCTTAGTACTGATTTTAAAAACTGATGACCAAGAAGAGGGGAGAGAAAGAGGAAGAAAACTGGACCAGAAGACACATAGAGGTAGTGCTAGAGGATCGTGGCCTTTTTTGGTGTTAGAGAGAGGCATAATAATTTTTTATATAAGTATTGCGAACTTCAACATTATTATAACTACATAAGCTATAAATTCTAAAAAAAAATTAGAGACTAAAGTACTATAGATTAGTTGAAAGAAGAAAGCATGTGCTACTCCAGACTATCTTGTTTAAAGGAAAAATACCAGATAATTGGGTCATTCAGGAGGGCTGATATAGCTGAAGTTCATACATGTGCCCACTTGTAGTGTTCACGTGGATATATGGTTTATGGATCACTGATCTTTGGAAGGAGTGTAACTTGTAGAAAGGGAAAATCATTTCACAACACAAATACACTCTTTTAGATGCTAAATATTCCTATTACTGTTAGGCTTTACAAGCTCTGGTCTGGAGTACCCAAATAAGTATCTTTTATATTTTGGAAGATCTAGTGTACAGAACACTACAGTGGGCAAGGGCACTTACTTTCCATGCAGCCAACTCACATTCATTCCCCAGCACTCCACATGGTTTCTGAACCCACATAAAATGAGCCCTGAGTGTAGAGCACACAAAAGCACTGAGGTCAGCTGCATTTGACCCCAAAACAAATGCATTTGTTTCACGATCTGTCTTTTTTTAAACCACATTCAGTAACTCACTCAGTCCTCTTCAGTGTTTTTTCCTTTATTTTTTTCAGAATAGTTAATAATCCTGAGGAGGTAAAGGTCCACCTAGTCAATCAGTGTTCTCATAGTTTTAATGTCCATCTGCTAGGATTCCCCTTCAGGAGTGATCCCTGAGCAAAGAATCAGGAATAAGCACTGAGAACCACAGGGTGTGGTCCCTCAAGAAAAAAAAAAACAGAAACCACTAAACTACCACATAATGGAGAACAAACTGTTTTTGAGACATGGGTAAAGACTATCATTTTCTCTGACTCCAACTTGCTGATTCTGCCAAATTTTTTTTTTTGTCTTTTCTTTGCTGGCAGAGGACTATAATTCCCTGATGAAATTCCCTGGCACCCCCTGTGCAGTTGAATAATCTCTTGCTGTTTTACTCCCTAAAAATTTCTTTGACTCAAGATCATGTTTACCAAATTTGACTAAGGTTTGTGATAGTAGGGATGAGCATGAACTACTTCCTTAAATAGCACTGCAAAGTCGGAAATTGCTTAGTAGACACTTGGTTCATAAGAGTCTTAATCACTTTTTGTCACTGGGGAATTTTTACTCTATTCTAAAGATATTCAGTCCTCCCACCATTAATCTGGATACTTCTCAACCCTTGACGTTCATTTTTCCTTTCTCTAGCTCTTTTGTCTTTACCACTACACTCTGGAATTTCAACATTGTTATTGCCTTACACATGCTTCCCAGTGTAAAAGCCAGATAATCTTTGATAGTAATTCAGTTATTGATCTCAAAAAGGAAGAGTTTTTTCTCTTTAAACAGATAAATTTTTTGTTAGTATAGCAGGATTTTTTTTTGCTACAATTGTTCTCTCCATTTTTGCAGTCTGCTTTATTCGTCCATTTCTATTTAGTAGAACATTGATGGCTATTTCCATGAATTTTATACTAGTATAAAATTTCACCTATAATTCCTGTATCATTGTTGAGTTGATCTTCATTTGTTTCAATAAAGGAGTAAAGAGAGAGGAAGAGATAGAGAGAGAGTATTTAAATATTCCTATCATTCTGTTTCTTTCCGTAGTCTACTTTTATTTTGGTGCCACACCTGGCAATACTCAGGGGTCACTTTTGGCTCTGCACTCAAAAATTACTCCTGGTAGTGCTCAGGGGACCATAAGGGATGCCAGGAATCAAACCTGACTTGGAAGCATGCAAGTAAGTGTGCTATCCACTGTACTATCTCTCTGACCTTCTTCCACCACCCGGGTCTTGTTTTATAAAATCTCACACCTCTGTACTCAGTGTGGAAGAATTAGCCTTTCGAGATTTTCCTTGAGATGGAATAATTCTAAAAAAACATCACTGGAGGACTTACAACAGCAACCCTATCTTCCCTAAATTTGTTTCTTGAATGTTTCCCTTATCTTTAATAAGTTTGGTTAATTCATTTTCTAGTATTTTCTAGACTTGGCCCCATTCTTCCTCCTAGTAATTACCAGTTTCCTATACTGTACTTAGTTTTTATTTCATGGTAGTAGGTTTTCTTTTGCTTCCCACATAAATTCTTCACTGGTTCTTTATTATTTTTCCTTCGATATTCTGGCTCTTTTGCTTATTCCAATTGATGCTTATCAATTGATCAAAGGAATGTAATTAGAACACAAACAAAAACAATAAGAATAGGATTATATGACTAATTCATTTAGCACAATTATTATGAATTACAGTGTGCAAAACTTTATGGTAAGCACTTTGTGTAATTCATAACTCTGCCATAAATAATTTAGTTGCTCTATATGAGAATAAGCATATGTGAGGATTAAGCGATAACCAAATAAGACAGACATTGGTAACAATATTAGAAAAAGTGTGGTAGAACCAAATTACAACATTCTGGATAGTCTAAATTACCTCCCTTCAATGTGGATGGATACCCAGGACTTAGTTTTTTGACTGGATATTGTTTTGCTAGGATGTCTATATCTAAGACTGTATTCAAGAAAAGAGAGACTTCTCTTGGATGAGTCTGAATAACTTAATTTTTTCTGACTGTGAAAAAAACAACTCTTCAGATTGTGTAAGTATATAAGATTGAATGAAAGAAAACATTTGGCATGGCTGAAAAAACATCTAAGTGCAAATTCTAGTTTGCCACTATACAGAATCCTGACTAATAGAGCAACATACTTTCTCTTACTTTTCTTCTCTGAAAGTTATTTGTATGGTGACTATAATAGCAAATTAATCCAACAAATCAAGGGAAATATTTCAAAATATATGAAGTGCTGGGAATTGGATGTGGTATTAAAATTGACAAATGAAAACTCTTTGAACACAAATGAGAGAATAAGACTTCAGCAAAGGACTGCAAAAACTGTGTGGGAGCTGGCATTCTGCCTCATTTAGAATGCCTTCACTTAGATTTTCTTGCATCTATCATTAAGGACAATTTTGCATTACACTTATAATTTTCCTTTCTTTGCCAGAGCTGTACACAATATTCAAACTTCATAGAATATACAGAGAACCCATTTTTGGTCGTCTGTGAAGATTTATTTATCTCATATGTAGGGTTGCTTCTGTGAAAGCATAGTAGCCATAATCTGTAAGCAGGAGTTAGCAGATAATGATGTAAGTATATGTTTCCCTACTAACTGAAAGTATGCTATTTGCTAATATTTGTCAGATTACTTTTGTATTTGTTAGTGCTATAACCATCATTTATATGGAAATCTTTTGAGCACCCAAAGACAATCCCCAATTCTCACCACCAATAACCCACCAAGTCAGGACAAATGAAACATCTAACTAGATTTTTTTTTCTTTTTGGTTTTGGTTTGGATCACACCGGTAATGCTCAGGGGTTACTTCTGACTCTGAAATTACTCAAGACAGTGCTTGGGGACTATATGGAATCCCATGGATCGAACCCGGTTGGCCATGTGCAAGGCAAACACCCTACCCACTGTGCTATCACTTCATCCAGGAACCATGTAACTATTATATCACGATAAATCTGTAGTAATAATCACTTATCACTTATCTTCTCGTTGTTCATTGATTTGCTCAAGTGGGTGCCAGTAACATCTCCATTCATCCCTGTCAAATGCAAATGTAGCCCAATGACATCTGCTCACTCCAGGAACATGAAGAGCCTCAAACCATTCATTCAGGTTTTGGATGAAGTCTGACCATCTTGTAGGTGGGCAGCCACACATTCTTTTGACATCTGATGGAATCCAATCAGTAACAGCTCTAGTTAGCGGTTGTGCCTAAATCACATTACATGTCCTGCCCATCTGATTTTCATCATCTTGACAAGAGAGACAACATCCTTGATTCTTGATCGTCAACAGAGGTTGGAATTTTGGATTTCTTCTCTCACTTGAGTGAAGCATGATACTTCAAGCATGACTCTTTTGATTCCCCTTTTGGGATACCCGAATAGCGTTCTCATCCTGCTTTTGTAGGGCCCAAGTCTCTGAGGCATGTAACTGCAGGAATAACGGTGGAGTTGAAGAGATGTGCCCGGAGCTGGAAGTTCTTCATCTTCTTTACCACTTCCTCGATGCTATTGAAGGCGTTCCACACTGCTCTCTTCCTCCTGCATATTTCAGGTTCTAGGTTGTTCGTCATGTTGAATTCTCGACTTAGGTACACCTCTCTGCTGCATTTGGAGATATCTGTTACAGAAGAGCAAACAGAACATCAGGAACTAGTCAATTTCTCATGAACATTGTCTTATTGAAATTCAGCTGCAGTCTGACTTATCCACAGTCATGGTTGAAATCAGCCAGCATTTGTGACGCTTGACTGATATTTGGTGTTATTAGAACAATGTCATCAGAGAAGTAGAGGTAGTGTAGTTGTCGACCATCTATCTTCACTCCCATTCCTTCCCATTTCAGTCATCACGTGATGTTCTCAAGGGTGGTACTGAAGAATTTCAGTGAAACGGTATCTCCCTGCTGAACTCAACTCTTTATGTTGATGATCACTTCCTTTAAATCCGGCCCAGGTATGCTGATCCAGAGACTCACAGACATGGGGCAGAGCTATTATTGGCTCTCCCTGTGCCCAGCAGCTCATGAGGTGCCCGAGAGGGATGGTGGGTTCTAGCCATGGCCCGCCACCCCCAGCAGAGCCTCACAACAAGCCAGAGCGACCCCCCCACTCCATGAGGACCTCCATTTTCCACATCCGGACTTCCCCCTTGTCAGAACTCCACCCAGCAGACCAGCCTATCACAGCTCGGCTCACGGGGCCAAGCGGCTGCGCAGTTCATCAATAAATGCTGGATTTTGAGATGACTACAAGAGTATGCTACCCACACAGCAGAGCCTGGCAAGCTTCCCGTGTCGTATTTGATATGCCAAATATCAGTAACAATTATAGACCTCATTCCCAAGACCAGATGGAATGGTTTGAGGCTCTTTATGTTCCTGGAGCAAGCAGGTACCCTTGGGCTCTATGCATGAGACAGGCCATATGGAGATGTTACTGGTCGATCAAATCGATGATGAATGGGAAGACAGTGATACAGTGACAGTGATCACTTCCTTGTAGAATGGTGAGATCCTGTTAGTGAATCCATAATACAGCTCACAGAGGATCTTGATGCATTGAGTTTGAATGTCCCGTTTAGCTAGTGCTTCGATGACTGCTTCAATCTCAACAGAATCAAAGTCCTTCTTTAAATCAATGTATATCAGACAGAGCAGCGTCTTGAACTCTTGCAAAACCTCAATGAGGTCATAGTGTGGATATGATCGATAGTGCTGAATTCTTTTTCGGAAGCTGACTTGCTCGTATGGTCGTCCTTTGTCCTTTGTTTTTCTGCCAATTCTATTCAGGATGTCTTGAGTGAATAACTTGTACAAAATGGATAACAGGCAGATGGGGTAATAGTTGCAAATGTCATGGGTATTGTACTTCTTGTACAACAGAGCGGCCCTGCTGGTTTTCCATTGGGACAGAACCTTGCATTCAGATAGGTAGCATGTGATGAGCCAAGCTAGTGTATTGAAGAGTACTGGCAGTTGATTCTTCAGGTGTTCAGGTCTAGCCTTCTCTGGACTGAGTGCTGCATGCTTTTTTATTGACAAAATGCCATGTTGGATTTTGGAAGGGAGGAATATTGGGAAAGATATATCCATCCTGTGGAATTTGCTATGTGGGCAAGTGGACATGGCTATAGAAAAGATATGAGTAAAAGTCATGGATAATCTTCTCAATTTCCCTTCTGGAAGATGTGATAGATCCATCAGTATGTCAGAGGGCAGTCATATTGATCTTATAGTTGGTAAAGGACAGACGGGCATTGCAATTACTTTTCCTGGCTTCTGTCACATCAACCAGTACTGCTGCTATTCTCTCTTTAAGGTCTTCCTTTATCGCTTCTCTGCACTGCTTTGCAAGCTTGGACTATAGCTTGTGATTGCCTGAGGCTCGCTCCAAGCCACATTGGCGAATGAGCACGAAAGTTTTCGAAGACAGGCATCTGTTTGTGGCTTTCTTGCTCTCAGCATTCCTTGCACAATCAATGGTATTCCTCATTGATGTTGTCAGCAAAGGAATCTTCCCATGTTTTTGCAATAGTGCCAAAGAGTACCCAGTTGGTAATTTTTCTGGGAGTTCTCTTCCTAAACTTTGCAGCCCTTTCTCCCCACTCCATGAAGTAGAATTTTGTATTAAGGACATGGTGGTCTGAACCCATCTTGAATTTTGGGACAATAGTCACATTAGCCAGGGAGAACCGTCAATTGAGTATGATGTGGTCAGTTTCATTGTGGAACTGTCCACCGGGACTCCCATGTCCTAAGTTTAGATTCGGCCTTCTGGAATTGTGAGTTACCATGAATGGTCTTGGGCGACATGATGAACTCAGACAGTCTTTCACCCTGTTTGTTCCATTCTAGGCCATGAGACCTGATGTGGAATTTTTCTGAAGATATTAGTCCTATCTTAGCATTAAAATCACTGACAATGATCTTGTAGAAGTTGAGGTCTTCTTTAAAGAACTTCTCGAGCTCCATGTAGAATTTTTCAATTTCTTCTTCATGTTAGTTGGATGTTGGTGCATAGACGATGAAGATAGAAACTGCTGGCAATGAGCCGCATCTATTCAAATGTAAGCATCCGATCGGGTTGTAAGGCATTTGAATGAATCAATGCTCATGGCTAAGTTCATATTGCCGAGGACACCAATACCACCGATGCTTCTATTGTCGCATGTTCCAAGGAACAGTTCTTCTCCAGTGTCAAAAATGGTGTGAATTAATTGACACCTTGTCTCTGTCAGTCCAATGATGTCATACTTGATCTATGATTGCACCGTCAAGTCCTTGATGGATGCTTCAGATGCCAGATATGTGCATTGAAAGTACAGTTATTTTAATCCTTTTTCATTTTTATAGCCTCCTTTGGCCCTGAAATTTTATCAGCCCTCCTTGCTCGTCCTTCTTAAATTTGCCTTCTTAAAGTTGGGGCTATTTCAGGGTCATTGGAATGAGACCCTTTATTGTAGTAATAATAAGGCTTTGATAATACACAATTTCTTTTGTTCTCTTAAAATATACACTGTAAGGGGTGCTAGAACACTGTAGGACTGAGACTCAATTATGAACATCTTTGTAACTGTATATATCTCATGGTGGTATAATAATAAAAAATTAAAATATAAAAAATAAAATAAAATATACACTGTTACGCCATCGAGGTGTTGCAGGTGTGGCTGCAGTGCCCAGCTGTGTCAGCAGGTGGTAGAGAGGAGACAGGCTTGTCTACACCCAGAACTCTGCCCTGTGGGCCCTGGATCATTGATGGTCTGACATGGAAAAGACATGGCCCCTGGGATGAACCCAGAGCTATGGCAGAGCCTGGCAAGCTACCTGTGGTGTATTCGGTATGCCAAAAACAGTAACAATAATGGACCTCATTCCCAACGAATGGAGACGTTACTGGTGCCCGCTGGAGCAAATCCATGAACAACAGGAAGACAAATGATACAAGTGATCATAATACTCTTGTGTGTGACTGAGAAACCAGATGCTTTTAATACTTTATGTTTGTATTATTGTTTGTAATCAATTGATGGTAGAAAATAATTGTCAAACCTATCATAGCAGTAACTTGCATACTACTATAGTGACAGTTATAAGTGATTTTGCGTTACTATATATGAAATTCTATATTCTGTATACAAAATGCCAATTATAGCATAATCTAATGTATATTTTTCATACCTAGATAAAGTAGCAAATATTTATCTGGGTTATCTTAACTTTATTTCAATTTTCTGAACCATGAAATCATTTTTTCAACTTTTAATCTGCTTAAATGTGTATAACTCTTTCTGGTCTTTCAAATATTTGACAAATGAACATTTTCTTTACTCTTTGCAGTTCTCTTTTATCTTAAAATCCTATCTTAAGACAAAGAGTAATGGACTATCATTATCTTTAAAATAACATGCAATACATCTACTTGTAGCTAAATTATTCACTGAACTTAATCTTCATATTTTTCTTGACTCTTCTCCCAGATGCAAGATAGAATTTCCCCTTACTCTGATTCCCTTTCCCTGACCAGTGCTTAAAAACTGCAGCTCATGCTCTGAAAATAATCCATCACTTCCAAGCCTTAGGCAAATTCCTTTTCAAGATTATGCATCCAGCTAAGACAGATACAGTATGGCATTTACCATGCCTTCAGCATTTGTGTGTGTGTGTGTTTATACACAGCTCTTCACCAGTTCACAAAAATGAACTAATGGTATTTTTACTGATAGTGGTAACTAGAAGGAGAGGAGGTGGGAAGGGAGAGATTTCATGGCCCCATAAAACATGCATAAACTAGATAACGTTCTTACTAAAAAAAATTTTCAGGACATGGGAAATTGACTAAAGGTAAGTAACAACTTGAAATAGTTTACTAAGGAATTATTTTTCCTTCCTTGATAACTAGTGCTGAGTTTGTGAACCTCTCACAATGTGAACCTTGGCATTGCTCCCATATTAGGAAAATAAAACCTGTGTAGCCTTATCATACAAAGAGAATAAGGCTAAGTGATGGGTCAATTGCAGAGCACCTCAGAATTTAATAGGGAAATTTTGGAGGCAGAAAGCACAGAGATATGTAGAATAGATGGCAAATTCTCTTTATATGTTAGGTGGCTTATACACTACAATTGCATGTGTAACACCCTTAAGAATCAGGGCAGTAACATATGGACAAACTTGTTTTGCCCTCTCATATTTAGGGTAGTTAAAACTAGACTAAAATCATTAAATGTTGACATCATTTGGAAAAGATAGAAGAGTTCATATTATTAGTTGAATATAAAGCAGTTTAGATACTTTGGTAAATATATTAACAGTTTCTTAAAAAAAGGTAAATACAGATTTATCAAAAGATCCAGCAATACCAGTACTCAAGAAAATGGATAGGTATTGTCTGAGGGACTTCAGAAATGTCTAGAGTGGCATGATTCATCGCAATCCCTAACTATAAGACCAAACTTGTCTATGAGTAAACAGTATGTGAAAGAACTATAAAAGCATTATTAGACATTACAATGCTGCTAGTTACTGATTATATACACTTGTCAAAAGGCTTTGAGTTCCGTAATCAAAGAGAATGGATTCATAGTGAAAAAAAGCACTCTTCTGTAGAGCACCTTGCCCTGGAGACAGCACGTTCACTAGTGTGAATGTCTAGTATCACCTCACTGGATTCAGTTCTGACACCACATGGTCCCCACAGCTTTGCTGGGTGCAGCACTGGAGGCCTCACAGAGCTGGAGTGGTTGGGGTATCCCTTGGCACCACAGGGCACCAGCAGTGCAGTATTGGTCTTGGGCTGTGGAACTGAACCCTCGATTAGTTGGGGGAGATTCACCAATGGTGCTCTTGGCTGCTTGAGCGCCACTTCTCCCCCTCAATAGGATCAAAAAGTGTTTTGTTTTTATTTTAAAATAATTTATGTTATTGAAAGGAGATATCTAGAGACTTCTATGGTTTGGGGGTTTATGATTGTTATGTAAATATTCATGATTTATCTTTTTTATTTAATTTCTCCATCTCAGTGTTTTTATTGCAGCCTCTGGGAAAACCATAAAAAATTCTCTACAGCACTGGATTAATACCTGTACTTCAGATATCTGATTTTGTTAATATTTGACACTGCAAATTGAATTCACTAAACAATAACAATTTCTGATATGGTCTTCTATTTCCTATGCTTATATTTCTTCAATTTTCAATCATACACAAACTTATAAAATGCATATATAAAAGAATTCTATATTTTTGCTAAATTCATTTTGCCACTGTTTATAGCACTTTTCTGTCTTTAATTCATTCATTTTTCCACCAGTTCCCAACAGAATACCAGTGAGAATTCAGGAAATTATGATAATTTTTGATACACCTAAAAGTAAGACTGACAGCCAACATATTGTCTTACCATAGGGAGCATTTTCATTAATTAAAAACATATGAAGCATAAATGAGAATTAGAATAATTGAGCGACATTGTCATATGTTTTTTACTCATGGGAAAACAGACATTCTTGCCTGAAATATAAAAGATATAAAATTTCTTACCTGGCATCTTTGCTGTGTGGTTCAGAAGCTCAGAGCTTTATCAGTCTAAACAAGTACATTTATTTATCTGATAAAGTAAGTAACAACCTTGAAGTAGTGAGATATTGTCTCTCACAGTACATCAAAATTTTAATCTTAGGTAGCTTCAGATATGACATTATCCAGAAAACAATCAATCAGACAATAGCAGTAGCAGTCAGGTGTTATGTTATCTTTTTATAGTTTTCTCTTAAGGGAAATGTCACAATATTCTCTTATCATTAAATATTTATTGTATTTTGCAAATAGTTTTCAAATAAAGTAAATATTTGTGTAAAAGCAAAAAAAGTATGTAAAGGGCAAACTGAATCATGATGGTGATTGTTGGAAAATACTAGTTCCAAATAAAACACCTTTACAGTTTTGAAGATTTGGAGAAAATCATACCACATAAAAATTTTTTTTATTATACCACCGTGAGACATACAATTACAAAGGTGTTCATAATTGGTTCTTGGTAATACAGTATTCCAGCACCCATACCTCCACTAATGCCCCATTTCCACCACCAATGTACCCCACCCCTCCCCGCCCACCCCCAGGCTGCCTCAATAGCAGGTACCCCACTTTACTCTCCTTCTCTCTGTGTCTCGCTCTCTCTGCATCTCTCTCCCTTTCTTTTACACATTGTGGCTAGCCCTGCAGATATTTAGAGTTTATCACCTAAGTCTCTTTGTGTATATTCAATGGTGAGTTTTAATCTGCCATTATCATTTCCCACACTTGGTAAAACACTGGTATCTATTTATATCCTATTAATGAATGCAGTCATTCTATATCTGTCCTTTTCCTTCTGACTAGTTTCACTCAGCATGATAGTCTCCATGTCCATCCATTTGCAGGTAAATTTCATAATTTCATCTTTTCTGACAGCTGTATATTATTCCATAGTGTATATGTACCACAGTTTCTTTAGCCAGTCCTCTGTTCTCGGACATTTAGGTTGTTTCCAGATTCTAGCTATAGTGAATAGCGCAGAGATGAATAAAGAAGTACAGGTAGTGTTTCTGCTGTGTGTTTTTCGGTTTCTCGGGTATATTCCCAGGAGTGCTATTGCTGGATCAAATTTTTTTATGAATAAGACAAACTTCAAAAATTGAGGCAGGAATTGGAGAGATCATATGGGATATAAGGCATTTGTCTATCACTTGACCAAAAAGGGAGAGAGAAATATACCTGGCACCACATGTTTCCCCAAGCACTCAGCAACTCATCACCAAACCATAAGGAGTGATCCCTGAATACTTTCAAGTATGTCACAGTCCCATCTTGACAAAATTAAAAAGGGAGAGAGAAATACATTAATTTCTTAGCTTCTGAAATATATATATATATATTAATATGTATCACTTGTCTTCCCGTTGTTCATCGATTTGCTCTTGCAGGCTCCAGTAACATCTCCATATATCCTGTCACATGCTAATGTAGCCCAAGAGCATCTGCTTGCTCCAGGAACATGTAGAGCCTCAAACCAATCCTTTAGGTCATAAGAATGAGGTCTATAACTCTGTTACTGGTTTCTGGCATTCAAATACAATACAGGCAGCTTGCCAGACTTTGCTGTGCAGGAGAATAATCATTACAGTGCATAAAAGTGAAGGATCCTGGGAAGGACCTGGGCCTAACTTCCATTATTGTCTAAGAATGTTGCACATATATAAAAAATTGGGAGTCTGTTGGGCATGAAACCAAAATAATGGTACAGCACCTCTTTTGCACGTGGGAAGCTTGGGGTTTAATCCTTACATTTTGAAATAAGTGAATAAATAAAAGGGTAAAGATAAACAAACGAATGGATGGATGGATGGATGGATGGATGGATGGATGGATGGATGGATGGATGGATGGATGGATGGATGGATGAATGAATGGATGGGTGGGTGGTGGTGGATGGATGGATGGATGAATGATGGATGGATGATGGATGAAAGGAAGGAAGGAGGGAAGAAAAGATGGATGGATGGATGGATGGATGGAGGATGGATGGATGGAGAGATAGATAGATAGATCACTGTATCACTGTATCACTGTCTTCCTGTTCATCATCGATTGGCTCGTGCAGTCACCAGTAACATCTCCATATGTCCTATCTCATGCTAGTAGAGCCCAAGTGCACCTGCTTGCTCCAGGAACATAAAGAGCATCAAACCATTCCATCAGGTTGTGGGAATGAGGTCTATAATTGTTACTGGTATTTGGTATATCAAATGCAACACGGGTAGCTTGCCAGGCTCTGCCATGTGGATAGCATAGTCTTGTAGTCATCTCTAAATCCAGCATTTATTGATGAACCGCCGGGCCGTGCATGCCGGGCTGTGATAGGCTGGTCTGCTGGGTGGAGTTCTGATGAGAGGGAAGCCCGGATGTGAAAAATGGAGGCCCTCATGGAGTGGGGAGTCCTCTGGCTTGTTGCTAGGCCCTGCTGGGGTGGCGGGCCAGGCCTAGAACCTGCCATCCCTCCCGGGCGCCTCGTGAGCGTCTGGGCACAGGGAGAGCCAGTAGCAGCTTTGCCACCATGTCTGTGAGTCCAGATATCTATCTATCGATCTATCTATCTTAGTAGATAGATAGATCAATCGATAGATCGATCGATAGATAGATCGATAGATAGATCGATAGATCGATCGATAGATCGATAGATAGATAGATACGATAGATAGATAGATAGATAGATCGATAGATAGATAGATAGATAGATAGATAGATAGATAGATAGATAGATAGATAGATAGATAGATAGATAGATAGATAGATAGATAGATAGATAGATAGATAGATAGATAGATAGATAGATAGATAGATAGATAGATAGATAGATAGATAGATAGATAGATGGAAGGATGGATGAAGGGGAGGGAAGAAGGAAGGAAGGAAGGAAGGAAGGAAGGAAGGAAGGAAGGAAGGAAGGAAGGAAGGAAGGAAGGAAGGAAGGAAGGAAGGAAGGAAGGAAGGAAGGAAGGAAGGAAGGAAGGGAAGGAAGGAAGGAAGGGGAAGGAAGGAAGGAAGGAAGGAAGGAAGGAAGAAGGAAGGAAGGAAGGAAGGAAGGAAGGAAGGAAGGAAGGAAGGAAGGAAGGAAGGAAGGAAGGAAAACTCAGCCATGAAGACTTTAGAAGAGAAGAGGTAAAATAAGAACAGAGGAGACATTAGGGACCCTCTGAGGGAGGCAGGCCAAAGTAGGTCTCACCCAAACAAAGCTTCAGCAGCTGCTCTCTCTCTCCCAGATCCAAAATCACTCTCGTGTCCCTGATTGTTGCAAGGCTGCTCCGTTTTCTTGGGACCACCTCTCCCCATGAAATTAACCTGCTGAAAATTCAGGTATGAAGGTTTTGTGACTGAAAATTCCAGTCTTCCCTAGAGTCAGGGTAGGCTACCAATCCCCCCCCCCCAATACTTCTGGAAGACCAGTCAAGTCCATACCCTCAAACCACCTCCCAGTTAAAAGATTTAACTCCAGCTGTACCACCCAGTTACATCTTCTGGATATTTTGGAGTGACACTCCAAACTCTTCACTTGATCACTTGATCACTTGAATCTCGTTATTCATCGATTTGCTCTAGCGGGCGCCAGTAACATTTCCATTGGACCCTATAGGCGTGCCAATGTAGCCCAATGTCATCTGATTGGTTGAGGAATATAAAGAGCCTCAAACCGTTCCTTCAGGGTCTTTACAAGGAAGTCTGACCATCTTGTAGGTGGGCGGCCACGTGATCTTTTGACATCCCGTGGGATCCAATGGGTAATGGCTCTAGTCCAGCAGTTGATTCAAAATCGCATTACATGTCCAGCCCATCTGATTATCGATGCCTTGGCAAATGAGACAGCATCACTGATTCTGGAATAGCGACCGGAGGTCAGAACTCCGATTCCTTCTCTCACTTGAGTGAGGCGTGATATTCCAAGCATAGCTCTTTCGATTCCTCTCTGGGAGACCCGAATAGCATTCTCATCCTGCTTTCGCAGGGCCTGATTCTCTGAGGCGTATGTTAATGCAGGGAGAATGGTGGAGTCAGAGAGATGTGCCCAGAGCCGGAGGTTCTTTGTCCTTTCAGCTATTTCTTCGATGCCTTTGAAGGCATTCCATGCTGCTCTCTTCCTCCTGCGCAGCTCAGGTTTTAGGTCGTTCATCATGTTGATTTCTCGACCTAGGTGCACATAACTGCTGCATTCAGAGATGTTTGTTCCATGGAGAGTGAAATGGGGCCTCTGGAACTAGTTCATTCTTCATAAACATTGTTTTCTTTAGATTCAGCTGTAGACCTATCTTTCCACATTCTCGGTCAAAGTCAGCCAGCATTTTTGCCCCTTGGCTAATGTTTGGTGTTATTAGAACAATGTCATCATCGAAGCAGAGGTGGTTTAGTTGCCGACCATCTATCTTCACTCCAATTCCCTTCCCATTCTAATTGTCACATGATGTTCTCGAGGGTGGTGCTGAAGAGTTTTGGTGAAATGGTATCACCCTGTAGAACCCCTCTTTTGACATCAATGATCTTTGTAGAATGGTGAGATCCTGGTGGTGAATCCATAATACAGCTCACGAAGGATCTTGATGGATTGGGTTTGAACACCCTGTTTGGCTAGGGCTTCGATGACTGCTTCAGTCTCCACAGAATCAAAGGCTTTCTGTAAATCAATGAACATGAGACAGAGCGGCATCTTGTACTCCCTACAAACCTGGATGAGCTTGTTTACTGTGTGCATATGGTCGATTGTGCTGAATCCTTTCCGGAAGCCTGCTTGCTCGCATGGTTGTCCTTCATCTAGTGTTCTGCTAATCCTGTTCAGGATGACTCGTGTAAACAGCTTGTAGATGACGGACAACAGGCAGATGGGGTGACAGTAGCCATTGTCATGAATGTCTCCCTTCTTAAACAGTAGAACTGTCCTGCTGGTTTTCCATTGGGAGGGCACCTTGCATTCGGACAGGTAGCGTGTGAAGAGCCGAGCTAGTGTATTGATAAGTACCAAAGGCAGATTCTTCAGGTGTTCGGGTCTGACTTTGTCTGGGCCTGGTGCTGTTCCCTTCTTTACCGACTAGATGGCATGTCGGATTTCAGAAGGGAGAACGTTGGGAATGACATATCCATCCTGTGGTATTTGGTATGTGGGCAGGTGGATGTGGCTATCAAAGAGATTTGCGTAAAGTCCTGGATAATCTTCTCCATTGCCTTTCTGGAAGATGTGATAGATCCATCAGGGGCGTCGGAGGGCAGTCATCTTGGTCTTATAGTTGGCGAAGGACAGGCAGGCAGTGCGAATGCTTTTCCCGGCTTCTACTGCATCTTCCAGTATTTCTGCTCTTCTGTCTTTGAGGTCTTCTTTTATCGCTTCTCTGCACCGTTTAGCAAGTTTGGACATTAGCATTTGGTCTCCTGAGGCTTGCGCCTTGCCACGTTGGCGAATGAGCTCGAGAGTTTCTGAAGACAGGCGTTCTTTTTGTGTCTTTCTCTCTCTCTTGGCATTCTTCGCACAATCAACAATATTTCAATTATAACTTCTTGATTCCAATTATAGCAGACTCCAATTGTAATTTAAAGATGGTATATTCCAATGATAAATGTGGTAATTTTCAGTTACATCTTCTGGAGAGGTTAGAAACAATAAAAAGATCAGTGATTGGACTGGAAAGATAGCATAGCAGGTAAGGCATTTGCCTTGCACACAGTCTACCCCATTTTGATCCCCAGCACCATATATAATACCCTGAGTATAACCAGGAGTGATCACTGAAGACAGAAACAATAAGCCCTGTATACCACCAGACACATCCTGATGGAACAACAAAATTGCATAAATAGATAATAAAGTATGATCAGTGGTTGGACTATAAAGATGGCTCAGTGGGATGGAGTAGATGCTTAAGTAGGAGGCCCAGGTTTGACTCTGGCCTCCAGAGTAGGATTATATTGAATTTAAAATTAGTGGAGTCCACATCTGCTTTATCCTCTTTTTCCCCCCCCATTGCTTTACATTACTTAAAAAAAAGTTCTATTTATGGCAGTTTTCCATTATTTGAGTGCTATTTATACTGCTTCTAATTTTATTTTATTAGGTTTATCCTTTTTTCTCTGTCATCTTTCTTATTGTATTATTTTAATTTTCTTCTCATGTTATTTCATCTATAAATTTCTTCTCATGTTATGCTATTTATTTATAAATAATACATTTATATGTTTTTAATTTGTTATTTGCTTATGAAATCATATAATTATTAAAATAATCATGCGATGTTATTTTTAATTTCTTCACATTTCACAGTTTTTGGTTCTACCTTTTTATATTGCCAGAAATTATGTAAACATAATTTTCATCCACATTTCTCTACTGTTTTAGTCCTAATTGTCCTAGCTTTCCAATTCAATATATATTAAGTTCTTTTGTATCCCTTCTTATTTTGACCAGCCACATGTTTATGAATGAAGATCATACTTTATGCATTGCTCAAGAAGGCACATCTGTACAATGTTTACCCAAATGTGGCATTTTCAAAACTATTTTCTGGTCTTGGATAATTGAAAGATGGCTAATAGTATGGGATAACTTTACTTCAATTTTCATTTTATATTTATGTAATAAATATAAGAAAAATACATTAAATAATATTAAATATGTTTATTCCTGTCTCTCAAGGTGTTGCAGGAGTGGTTGCAGTGCCCAGCTGCATCAGCAGATGGCAGACAGGTGATAGACTTGTCTATACCCAGAGCTCCGCCCCGTGGGCCCTGGATGGTTGTTAGTCTGATATAGAAAAAACTGGGCCCCTAGGATGAACCTAGGGCCACAGTAGAGCCTGGCAAACTACCCGTGGTGTATTTGATATGCCAAAAACAGCAAGAATAATGAACCTTGTTCCCAATGAATGGAGATATTACTGGCACCCGCTCAAGCAAATTGATAAACAATAGGAAGACATGTGATACAAGTGAAACATATTTAATATATTAAATATATTAATCTATTAAATAATATATTTAATCAATATAATATACACAGTCTTACGGCAGAGCCTGGCAAGCTACCCACCTTGTTTTTGATATGCCAAAAACCAGTAACAATTTAGACCTCATTCCCATTACCTGAAGGAATGGTCTGAGGCTTTTTGAGTTCCTAGAGCAAGCAGATGCCCTTGGGCTACACTAGTACATGATATATGGAGATGTAACTTTTGTCCGCTCAAGCAAATCGATGAACAATGGGAAGACAGTGATACATCTGAATATACACAGTCTTGGTCACCCTGGATGAACCCAGAGCCACAGCAGAGCATGGAAAGCTACATATGGTATATTCAATATGCCAAAAACAGTTAGCAATAATGGAACTCATTCCCAACGAATGGAGACATTATTGGTGCCTGCTAGAGCAAATCGATGAACAATGGGAAGACAAGTGATACAAGTGAATATACACATATTGTGTAGCTAAGAAATTTGATGTAAATTTAGTTCCCTTCTATTTCTGTTCTTTAATCTGTTGGCTTCTAAGACTTGTTTGTCAAGACCCTGAACAAACGGTTTGAGGCTCTTCATATTCCTAAAGCAACCAGATGCCATTGGGCTACACTGGCACGTGATAGGGTCAAATGGAAATACTACTGGTGCCCACTGGAGCAAATCAATGAATAATGGAATGTCAAATGATCAAGTGGCTTCTAAGATTTTTTGAGATCCCCCTCTATCTTTAGAGTCAAATTGTTAAACTAAGTGATACTTCAAGGTTGATCACTCTTATGAATCTCCCCAGGCAACCTGAGCATTCTTTCAGCATCTAAATCTACATTTTTTAGTTTGGATCTTTTTTATTATCAATTAAAATTATTACATATTTGAATTTTTGGGGGGTGTTCACTAATTATACTGAAGTCAACCTCTTGCTTCACTTTCATTTTAAACACTAGCTCCCTAAAGATTTGCATTCTATATTTAATTTTATTTTTTTACAATACTCTTAAGATTCAACTCAAATCTTACTCTTCCATGGGTACCTTATAATTTAAGTTTGTTTTATGTTCATGAGTTGTAATTTTTGTCCTATTTTTTACTAAAGCAATACAGCTTTTACTGAACAAAATTTACTTAGTTGTGAATGGAGAGAGAGGAAATAGATGTTCTAGAGAAAACATGGGCTTCTTCTGTGTAGGAATAAGACCATATTTATTTACTCAGTTCAATTTACTCTTATTTTCTCACTTTTTTAAGTGAGAAAATTTAAGAAATTTTTATATAATAAAAGTATTTAGAGTATTTTATCCTAAATTAGTTAAAATTAGAGTGTTACATTTTAATTTTTCAAAGGTTTTTGAATTGGAGTTTAGGAGTCACATTGAGTGGTGTTCAGATATTATTTCTAGCTTTGTGATTGAGTGGTGCTCCTGGTAGTAGAAACAGTGCTGGAATTGATCTGGAGTTGGCTTCATGAAAGACATAATTTAACCTTTATATTATCTCTTAGGACCCATGAATGTTATTGTACCTAATTTTGCATCAGCAGAAATCTTTTGTTTTATAACAATTTTTGACAGTAGTTTTATATGTCTCTTTTCTGACTTTGATTCTGCTTATAATTTTTTTAAAATATTTTATATAACCACTGTAAGATAAACAATTACAAAGATGCTTAAGTTAGGGTTTTGGCCATACCGTGTTCCAGCACCCAACCCTCCACCCATTTCCCACCACAATGTCCCTGATTCCCTCTCCCATTCCCTAGCCTGCCTCTATGGCAGGTTCTTTATCTCTTTTCTTTCTTTCTCTTTCTCTCTCTCTCTCTTCCTCTCTTACATTTTGTGGATTGTAATATATAGACTTATAGGTTATCATGTGTATCGTTTTGCCTGTATTTAATGCTCAGTTCTAGGTGGGTAATAGTACTTTCGACAATTATTAGCACATTGTTCCATTCTCTGTCTTACCTAACCTCTGACTCACACATGTTTGTGGTAATTTCCACCTTTGACAAAACCTCCTGATCCACATTTCACCTGACCTTTGATATTGGTATCATAATATGTATATATATATATATATATATATATATATATATGTGTGTGTATTTATGTCATGCAAATAAATGCAGTCATTCTGTCTCTCTCCTTCTGGCTTATTTCATTCAACATGATATTCTCCATGTCCATCCATTTATAGGCAAATTTCATGACTTCATTTTTTCCTAACAGCTGCATAGTATTCCATTGTGTAGCTGTACCAAAGTTTCTTTATCCAGTAGTCAATTCTCAGGCACTCTAGTTGTTTTCAGATTCTGGCTATTGTGAATAGTGATGCTATGAACATAAAAGTGAGGATGGTGTTTCTACTGTATATTTTTTGGCTTCCTAGGGTATATTCCCAGGAGTGATATGGCTGGGTCAAATGGGAGCTAAATTTCTACTCTTTGGGGAATGTCCATATTTTTTTTCCAAAATGGTTGTACCTATCAACATTCTCACCAACAATGGATGAAAGTTCCCTTTTCCCGCATTGATTCCAACACTTGTTGTCCTTACTCTTTTGGATATGTGCCAGTCTCTGTGGTGTGAGGATTTTGATTGCATCTCTCTGATGACTAATGATGATGAGCATTTTTTTCATATGTCTTTTGGCCATTTGAATTTCTTCTTTGTCGAAACTTCTGTTCATTTCCATAGAGATAGAATACTAAAAGCAGCAAGATCAGAGAAGGAAATCTGCTTATATTTTGGATAAAATTTAATACTTGACATCACCATGTTTGGTCCATCATGCTCTGTTTGGGGCAATTCTGTTAACCGGAGAAGGCTAGCAAGAGACTATCCAGTGAGTCTTCTTTATCTTTCACTTTACCAGAATGTTTAGTTCAACTCTCAGTCTTTTTTATTCCTTTCACAGTTTATCTACCATGCTTTTACATATTTTATTCTTCCTTAGAAACAATGCTTCTTTAAGACTTCCACCACTGGTAGTATAAGGGGGGAAGGGAGAATCTTAAAGAACAGAATGTCAGGTAAAGATTTCTCAAATCTTTAGAGTCAGTACAAAAATCTACCTATGGATTATGCAGTTGTCACAGGATACATTATACCAGAACCATCTCATAGATATCATAGGAATTGGCAAAAAGGAAATTAAAGAAGCCTTTTTTAAATTTCTTGATACATTGCTCTGAATACCCTGCTTAGCATTGCTTTTGCTGTGTCCCATATTTTCTGATTGTTCATGTTTTCATTCTAATTTATAGGCATTTTAAATGTTTCTTTATTTTTCTGCTCTAGTTATACAATGGTGTGTTGTTTAGGATTCCCATGTTTGAGTTTTTCTTATATTTCTACTATTATTCTATAGTTCTCTACAGAGATAATTAATATCATCTTTATGACTTTATTAACATGTTATATGTTCCAACATGTGGTTTATCCACTGCTGCAGTAGATCACCACTCCAAAAGTCAACCAGCCAGCCCCGTTTTTGTTCTATTCCACAGAGTTGTTGCAAATAAAGAAACAGACACAGTGACTTGTCTATGACAAAAGCCCTAAAAACTCATTTATTGTGTCCAACCAACATTCTATTCCTGGTTCCCATCACTTATACCACTCTTTGTGAGTTAGTGCATATAATACGGCAAATTGTAAGATATCTGCACAGCTGTGGGCATATGTTAGATAAGTAGTCACCCATCACATTTGGTATATAAATTTGAAGTTAAGGGTGAGCCCCATTTTTCTTGGCAGGATTAATTTGGCTCAACTATCTGTTTCTCAGACTCCTGCAAATCTGTTTCTCAGACACCTACAAATCTCATACAACTATGTGTTTCTCAGACACAGCTATGGAGTGTGATTGGCTTATGCCTGAACTTCTCCTTAATCTTGCTTAACCTAGGATACTGCCCATATCTTAGCTCAAGAATTCTCTTGCTGATTTCTCACAATTTTCCTTGAACACTAGAGAAGATTGTTAGTCAAGTCTTGAGTGGGGATAATCTTTATGTGTATCAATTAAGTTCAGCCTCCCAACTTCGTATTAAAAACCATTGGTTTCCTGTTGATTTCCTGTATGGTTGAATAGTCCAACTACAGTCGTAAAGCTTTCTAATGCATTACATTGCTTTTCCTGCCTCTTGTCTCTCTTTAGTTCCATTAGCAATTATTTATATATTTTAATGCTTGCTTCATTTAGTGCATATATTTTGAAGTTTTTAAGATATATATTCTAATGAAAGCTAATGTGTCATGCACTAACCCCCTAATTATTATATCCCTTCATTTAATTACCTTTTTAAAGTTTGAACTCTAATTTTCCCAATATATTTTCTTAATATAGCTGTTCTTATCTATTTAGTCTATCATTTGCCTGTGATTGCTTACCAAGGTTTCAAATTTATCCTATATTAATCATTGAAATTTTTTAAGAGTGTGTGTTGCAAATAAAAGAAGGTTGTTTATTTATTTATGATTTGTTTATTGATTAGTTGACTACTTTGTCTTGTCATTCGTGAGTTTACTCCACTGATATTGGGCTTAGTTTGCTTATTCATTGGTCACTTTGTCTTTCCATTGGTGAGTTCACTCCACTGATATTTAGTGAAATTATTGTATAAAATAATTCTCATTTTTCAGCATGGATTTGATATTTTTTTGAAATTTGTATTTGTTTCTTTATTATTATATTACTTTCTTCTGTTGTGCTTGATACTTACCTTTATGGAGGGATCAAGGATCTTTTACCTCTTCATTTTTTGTTAGTTCTAATTTCTTTTATCATGAAGGCATCATAACATTTGTATCTAAATTTAAGCATATAACACTTTTCCAATTTATAGCTAATAAATATTAACATCACCCTTAGAGACAACTATATTATATTTCCTTTCCACATTTTGTTTATTTATTTTACTAATTCTTATATAGTTGCTTTTCCTATTATAGAAAATCTTGCAGAGTTGGTTTAGTGACCATTAATTCCTTTAACCATTACCTGTGTACAAAGTTTTTCTTTTATATGTTGTTGTTTTGGAACCACATCCAGTAGCACTCAGGGCTTACTTCTAGCTCTGTACTCAGAGATTACTCTCCATGGTCGTGGGAAGCTCAATAGGGTAATGGAGATTGAACCCCAGTCTGCTGCATGCAAAGCAAGTACCCTACCTGCTGTACTATCTCTCTTGACCCAGAGAGTTGTTTTACATTTTTAAAATTAATTCTTTAAGTGTGAGTGAAAACCTAGCTAGACAAAATTTTTGATTTATAGTCTTTTCCATTCAACATATTTATACAACATGCTGTTTTCTTTTGGCACATGGAGTTTCAGTTGAAAAATCTGATGAATCTTATGGGAGTTCCACTCTATATAAATTTTTTGCTTTTTTCTTGCTGCTTTGGGTTTTATCTCTATATTTTATATTTGCAATTAAAAATTGATTATCTTGTTGTGGCTATGTTAGAGTTTGTTTTGTTTGAAATATAATATTCCTCTTCTTATTTAGTAGGTTTGGAGAAGTTCTTGACAATGGTTTCTTGAAATAAGAATTCTACCACTTCATTTCTTTTCCTGGAATCCTGGTTTTTTTTCTGATGCTGTTCTTGCTAACACTAGCAAAAAAAAAACTGTTTTTTCTGATGCTGCCTGATAAATCTATTATGTTAGCTTTATTTTAAATTTCTTTCTCTTCCGTTTTGATATTTCTACTGTTTTATTCTCAGTCTAAGTATTTTTTGTCTTCTGCATTTGGCTGTTAATGCTGTCTTTTAGTTTTTGGTTTGGTCACTGCATTCTTTAGTATAATTATTTGTGCTTTAATATTTCTCATACTTATTCTATTCTTACTGAAAGTCCTTTCCATTTATATACCCATATCAACATGCATAGTCACCATTGTTGCTTTGAAGTGTTTATCAGGAAGATTAGAAAATTGATATGCTTCCCTGGCTTTCATCTACATACATAACTGCAGGTGAATTCTGCCATTTCTTTATTCAGCCTAGTGCAACATTAGAGCTTAACAGTTTCTTCTTGACTGCAGTTTTTTGCTCTGTAGTGAATTGCAGCTTCTTGATCTTGCCAAGGATGTCGATCTGCCTCCAATTTGACTGGTTGCTCTTGATCTGTCCCTTGTTCTTCCTGTTTAAGGTACCTTTGTAATTAACCAAAGTTGTTATAGATTTTCACACCGATCACAAGAGAATGCTGATAGTTTCTCAATGACTATCATGGCTACCTTTCTGAACCCCTCAAGCATTTTTCTATTATGTTCTGAGAAGATGTAAAATTCCACTTAGCTTGTAATCCTCATGTGGACTACTGAGTTCTACCATTGTTTCTGTCACTATCCCTATTTTTAACACAACTTATTTTTCTCAGGTCCAGGTGTTTTTAAATAGAAAATAGATATTGTATTAGGATATGGGTACTGACCTTCTAGGAGTTCTTTCTCTAGAACAAAGTGCCTTGCTTTTCTTGATATTATCACTCTTTGTGTGTGACCTGACCTTTCAACTAAGAATCTAGGACAACATTTGACACCTATCTGGCTTCTTCTACTGGAAATATTTTATTGTTATACAAGGAAACAGAACACTTGAGTACCAGTGGATGTGCAATAGACTTGTGTGCTGAAAGATTTGCTGAAAGAATTTCCTGTCATACTTCTCCACTAGGACTTTGCTAGAATGCTTAGAAAAAAAATCCAACCATGTAGGTTAAAAATAAAGTTTTTTGTTACACTGAAATAGTTTCTAGTTTGACTTCTGTACACAAAGTTACGTGATTTGGAAGTTTTTCACCTCTTCTGCACAAAAAATCATTTTGATAATTTGTAATAAAATGCTTTATTCAGGTTTTAATAAAGTTTATATATAATTAGTTTTATTTTCTTTTAATGATTCCTAGAAAATATGAGATACAAATTGTAATTAGTATCATTTTAGTATTATATTGTTATAATTGTTATTATTAGGTTTCCAATTCTCCAGTTCACTTCTTATCAGTCCATGCTTCTATCATTCTGCAAAATTGTCATTGTAAAATGTAATTCTTCATCTATTTATTCATATGTAAAACCATCATAGCTCTCGCTGTTATTGAATAAAGTCTAAATATGCTGTCATGGTCTGCAATCTTTGTTAGCATACTTTACACTGCAGCTTTATTTTATGTTAGATTATCATTATAAATGACTTTAATTCCCTAACATACTTTACTCTGAGTATTGGTTAATTTTTCTACCTGAAGTACAATCATTTAAAAATTTTTCCAACAAACTCAAGATCAATTATTAGAATTTAGGATGGTAAGGAGAGAGGTTAAACACATTTGTTAAACAGAGTACTAACACTTTGAAAAAGTCATTTTTATGGAATATCCACAATGTTAATGTATTCAATATCAATATTAATTAAGCAATATTATCATCTTCTTTTTGTAAGAAGACTCAAAATTTAAGCAAGCACACGATATATGGTATACATATGACAGATAATTTAAACCCAGATTCATTTGACTCCAAGATTCAGTTTTGCCTTCAAATATGTTAATTCCTCATTTTCCCCACAGTTCAGTTACCATCATTATCAAGCCATGCTGAGCACTTGTTTTAAAGCTGAGTCTGTTGCAGCCCTGAACTGGTCAGAATCCGTGGTTCAAATAAAAAGAAATGAATCTGTTTCATCAAAATAAAAATAAATCAGTAAGTTGAAAAGATGTGACTTGGAGAAATAGAGACATAATACAAATAAACAAAACCCCACTGTGGGAAACAATGTGAAAACTGAGATATCCCTGTAATGCATTTGATGCTTCAAATAGACCCCACAGAGACAGAAGGGTGTGCCTCCACAAGGAAACCACTATAGTGGAGCGTGGATGTGGTGAAGCCAAAAACTAAAAAGACACCAAAGGTCTTGTCTTAGTGCCTTCTGGGTTGCTTTATACATATTGATCACTACCTCCAGACTCTCAGAAATTTGAAGTCAAGAAAACAACTCATGATTATATCCCTAGCATGCAATGTAATCTGAAAGAAAGGGTGTTTCATCTAAGTTTATGTGATATCTGTGCAATAATCTGCCAATATTTCAATGTGACAGATTGCCAGGCATCTGATATGAGTATCTCTTTCAGCTCAAGTACTTGAGATTTCTGACATCATTTTCTTCTGTCTCTTCCCTAGATTGATTCTTTTCTGCACTGATTTCATTTTGTGTACTGAGAAGCACAGGACAGGGTAGCATGATGTTTTTCCTTGCCCCTGGCTGAGCACAAACTTTTAACAGGAAATGTTCCTGTGCTATTGTTCTATGATTGGTGACTGTTGTACTATCCTTTATACTGCCATTGTTTCTGGGAAAATAGAATAAAAACGATTTTCTAAAGCACTGTTTAATTTTCTATTATTTCTTTTACCCACATTCACAAACTTGGTGACTCCTAAAAGGAAAACAGGCAAAATTGCTGCATTATTCAATATTTCATATTTGCACATGTTGGAACCTACTTAATATTCCTCTAGAAAACAGAGTGGAGAAGGTCCTTGAGAAGCAGACTTTTCTCTTTGTTGGAGCTGTTTCCTGTGGATGATTCATTATCCACTTTAGGGAAAGGCAGTTTCCAATGCCTGCCTTCTGTATAACAAAATTCTCTAGCCCAAAGGGTTGAAGATGCTTATAAATGTCCCTTTCTTTGCAAGTAATTTTCTTTTACTTTAAGACTGGTATTTATAGAAAAATCACTTTTCTTTTTACAAATAATCAACTCCATTCCATAGATATCTTTCTTATCAGTCACATCAAAAGGTCTGCTAACACAGGTATGTTTCAACATGCCCTTATAAATATAAAAGTACCTCAAGACTGTCTATCCAATTCTATTAATAAAACATATAAACATGACTTATTCTCAGAAAGCAGAAATTTTATAATGGTTTCAATTTTCATTTTTTCCAGACTTAAGCAAATATTCTTTCTGCATTTTT
The DNA here is from genome assembly GCA_021461705.1 of Cryptotis parvus. Lineage (NCBI taxonomy): Eukaryota > Metazoa > Chordata > Mammalia > Eulipotyphla > Soricidae > Cryptotis > Cryptotis parvus. Next base: position 5,925 of record JAJIBD010015532.1, on the reverse strand, counting down.
GATGATTGGTAGATTGCAATGAAACCTCCAATTCTATTGAAGATAGTTTCAAAAGTAATTTTGTTTTAGACAGTTAAGGCACTCTTTTGGAGGAGTCTCAAAATCATAATGTTCTAATAGAGGAGTATGGTCTCCTCTTAGTCAGATCCTGCTCATTAAAGGCACCACAGGCAGAGCAACCCTGTGCAGAAAAATCATTACCATTCACAGAGACCCAATAACTTCTGAAGCATAAATTGCTAGATAGTAATCAAATAAAAAATAAACAGGAGCATAAACAATATTCCTGCATTTCTGACATCTTCTATGAAATTTTGTGTTTTGGGTTATTTTTGTTTGTATATTTGTGGTCACAATCAGCAGTGCTCAGCATTTAACTCTGGCTCTGAACTCAGAAATCACTCCTGATGAGTTCAGGGACCACATAGAGTGCAAGAATTGCACCCAGTTCAGCCTTGTGCAAGGCAAGAACCCCACTTTACTGTGCTATCCCTTTAGCCCAACTCTTCTGAAATTTAGAACAAATGCAGAACTTGGCACCAGTTTTTTTCCTGAGAACTTTTCTCCTGAAATATTAGACTTTGGGGGTAGAGAGGGCCAGAGAATGATGGCTTTCATTTCCATTCCAGTCACATGAGATAAATTTCAGGTAAGCATGGGCAAATGGATATCTGGGTCTCATCAATTTCACCCGTCAGAACGGTCTGCAATTCCAAGGAAAGGAGTAAATAAAGGATAAAGATTTTAAAAACATTCTCCGAATTGAAAATATTAGGAAAATTATTATTGAATTTTAAAAAAGGAGAGGGATAAACATTTCCTAAAATACTAATTGGCTATGATACTTGACCAACCATTACAAAGTCAAGTTTCATTTTTCTCTAAATATATTAATATTTTTATTTTGTCCTTTATCCCTTGAAGTTGAAATGTCATTGAAACTCAACAGATAGGACCACTGGATAAGTATCAGAACTATGGATTGAATTTAGTCATTAAGTAAATATTTGCAATCACTTACTATGAAAAAAACTGACCTTATATAAGTTATAGGTATAAAGAAAAGTGTGAGATTGATTTTTTTACTCTTAAGGTATATGAATAGATAACATTTACCATCTAAAACTTCTTATATGTATGTCAAGTCAATCATAACAGAAAAATTCTGCAATAAGTAGTAAAATAGAAAATTTCTTCTTTGTTATTGCAATATTTACTCTAGAGTTTTGGAAATGAAACCAGAGAAAGTAATACCTGAGGCTGTAGACTAGATTCCTTATATTCAATCAATGTATGCAAAACATATGCTAAGTTCTATGAGTTATTTCTTTATTCCTAAAGCAGAAATTTGGGGGAGAGAGTTACATCCAATGGCTAGAGTTTCATAATCTTTTTTATATGACACAGATTAATGCACTCATTCTATGCCTATTCCTTTCCTCCTTCTGACTTATTTCAATCAGCATGATAGTCTCCATATCCATCAATTTTAGGGAAATGTTATGATTTCATCTTTCCTAAGAGCTACATAGCATTCCATTGTGTAGGTATACCATAATTTCTTTATCCTGTCTTCTATTAAAGAATAAATTTTTGATAAAGCAGTGTTGAAGTCTCCAACTACTATTGTATTACTGTCAGTGTCTTCTTGATGGCTATTAGCAGTTGTTTTAAGGATTTTGTTGGCCCCTCGTTGGGTGCATATCTGTTTTAGAGTGTAATTTCATCCTGATATACATATCTTTAATTATTAAGAAATGACCTTCATTGTCCCTTAAGACCTTTTTCAGCCTGGAAGTCTATGTTTCAGAAACTAGTATGGCCACGCCCGACCTTTTTGGGTAGAGTTGTTTGCATGAAGAATTATCTTCCAGTCTTTAACTTTGAGTCTGTGTTTGCTTTGATTATTCAGATGTGTTTATTGTAGGCAGCAGAATGTTGGATTCATATTTTTAATCCATTTGCCACTCAATGTCTCTTAATTGGTGCATTTAGGCCATTGACATTGAGAGAGATTATCATCATGGGGTTTTGTGCTATCTTTTTGGATATTTTTATTGCATTTTTACAGTTTGCCAAATCTTACAATAGATCCTCCAGAATATCTTTTAAAGTTGGTTTTGAGTCTACGAATTTCCTGAACTCAAGAAGACTGAAAATCCCCAAGGAAATACTGGCCCTAGAAGAAGAAATGGATGAAAGAGGGCTGGTTGATATGTACAGGGCTTCTCATCTGCAAAAACCTAAATACGCATTGCTTTCCAGTGCACATGGAGCATTCTCCAAGATCGACCACATGTTGAGCCACAAAACATACCTCAATAACATAAAAAAGATAGAAATTGTGTCAACTATTTTTTTCAGACCATGATGTACTGAAAATGGAAGATAACCACACACAGAAACAGGGAGTCAAACCAGACACTGGAAACTGAACAGCTCACTGCTGAAAAACCAGTGGGCCATAGAATATATCAAAGAGTAAATCCAAAGATTCCTGGAAACAAATGAAAATGAAGACACGAACTATCAGAACTAGTGGGGCACAGCAAAAGCAGTGCTAAGAGGAATGTTCATAACTCTGCAAGCATTCATCAGGAAAGAAGAAAGGACACACATAAATAACCTGACCTCAAAGCTCAAAATATTAGAAAAAGACAAACAACAGGAGCCCAACCCAGGCAGAAAGAGGAAAAAAATAAAAATTAGAGAGGAAATCAATGAGCTGGAATTCGCCCAAAAAAAAAAAAATCGAAAAGTTTAATGAAACAAAGACTGGTTCTTTGAAAAAATAAACAAAATTGAAAAACCACTTGCAAGATTCATAAGGAAAGAGAAAGAGAGAAACCAAATAAATAGAATCAGAAATGAAAAGGAAACATCATAATAGAAATCACAGAAATCCAAAAGATCATCAAAGATTACTTTGAGAGCCTGTATGCCATGACACAACAGAACTTGGAAGAAATGTAGAAATTGCTGAAGTCCTATAATTTCCTACAGCTAAAACAAGAATATCTGCAATACCTGAATAAGGGAAATAGAAGCAAATTAAAAGTCTGCCCAAACACAAAATCCCAGGTCCAGATGGATTCACTAGAGAATTCTTCCAAACCTTTAAGGAGGACCTAGCCATTTCTTTTCAAACTCTTCCAGGAAATAGAAGGAACAGAAACACTCCCAAACAACTTCTACAAGGCACATATCATCCTCATACCCAAATCAGGGAGAGATAACACAAAGAAAGAAAACTATAGACTGATCTCCCTGAAAAACACAGATGCTAAGATCTTCAACAAAATACTAGCAAACAGAATTGAAAGACTAATCAAAAAAGATTATACATCATGACCAAGTATGATTCATCCCTGGAATGCAAGGATGGTTCAATATTCACAAGTTGATCAATATAATACATAATATCAATAAGAGAAAATATAAAAACCATATGATCATATCAATAGTCCCAGAGAAAACATTTGACAAGATCCAGCACCCGTTCATGATAAAAACCCTCCATAAAACAGAAATTGAAGGAACCTTCCTCAGTATAGTCAAAGCCATCTACCAAAAACTCACAAGTATCATTATCAATAGGGAAAAACTGAAAGCCTCCCTCTAACATCGGGGACAAGAATAGGTTGCCCACCCGCAACACTTCTATTCAACATCGTACTGGAAGTACTTGCCATAGTAATCAGGGAAGAAAATGACATTAAGGGCATCCATATAGGCAAGGTTGAAGTCAAGACATCACTATATGTGGATGACATGATATTATACCTAGAGAATCCTAAACTCTCTACCAAAAAGCTCTTAAAGCTCTTAGAAACAATAGATACCTATAGTAAAGTGGTAGGATACAAAATCAATATCCAAAAGTCAGTGGATTTCTTATATACAAATAACGAAAGAAAAGGGATATTAAAGAAATGATTCCATTCACAATTGTGCTACAGAAAATCAAATACCTATGAATCAGCTTAACTAGGAGTATAAAGGACCTTATTCAAAGAAAACTACAAAACTGAGAGCTGGGTGATAGCACAGCAAGTAGGCACTTGCCTTGCACGAGGTTGACCTGGGTTCGATTCCCAGCATCCCATATGGTCCCTGAGCACCGCCAGGAGTAATTCCTGAGTGACGAGCCAGGAGTAACTTCTGTGCCTCTCTGGGTTGACCCCCACACACACTCAAATAAAGGAGAAAAAAAAAAAAAAAACAAGAAAACTACAAAACCCTGCTTCAAGAAATAGCAGAGGGCCTGTGAAGTGGAAACACATTCCCGGCTCATGGATTGGGAGAATTAACATTGTCAAAATGGTAATACTCTCTAGAGACTTATACAGATTCAATGTGGTCCCTATAAGGATACTCATGACATTCTTCAAAGAAATTGACCAAACACTCTTGACATTTATATGGAATAATAAAGCAATCCGTGGGAAAAATAAGATGAGAGGCATCACCTTTCCCAATTTCAGATTGTACTACAAAGCAGTAGTCACTAAAACAGCATGGTATTGGAGTAAAAACAGATCTGTGGATTTATGGAATAGAGTTGAGTATCCTGACACCCATCCTCAAATACATGATCATTTAATTTTTGATAAAGGAGAAAACAGTGCGAAATGGAGAAAAGAAAGCCTCTTCAATAAGTGATGCTGGGAAAACTGGACAGCTATGTGTAAAAAATGAATTTGTACTTCTGTCTATCACCAGGCATAAAATTCAGATCAAATCGGATCAGAGATTCAATATCAAACCTGAATCTATAAAGTACATTGAAAAAAATATAGGAAAACCCCTTTATGATATTGAAGCTAAAACCATCTTCAAAGATGAAAGCGACTAACAATGCAACTAGAAGCAAAGATAAACATATGAGAATACATAAAACTAGAAATTAAGACTAGAAATTGAGCTCCCATTTGACCCAGCCATACCACTCCTGGGAATATACCCTGGGAAGCCAAAAACACACAGTGGAAACACCATCTACACTTCTATGTTTATAGCAGCACTGTTCACAATATTCAAAAACTGGAAACAACCAGAATAACAGAGAACAGATGACTGGATAAAGAAATTGTGGTACATCTACATAATGGAATACTATGCAGTTGTTAGGAAAAAATTAAGTTATGAAATTTGCCTATAAATGAATGAACATGGGGAGGATCACGATAAGTGAAATTAGCCAAAAGGAAAAGGACAGATATAGAATAGCTGCATTTATTTGTAGGATGCAAAAAATATAGCAATATCCAAGGCCAAATAAAACATGGATCAGGAAGTTTGTCAGTGGGTGGAACCTACTGCAAGTGTGTGAGAGTCAGAGGTTAGGTTAGACAAAGAAGAAACCAGTGTGCTAAAAATTGTTGGAAATGGTAATACCAGCCTAGAACTGATCACTGAATGTAGGCAAAGGGATATTCATGATAACTCCTAAATTCTTTCATTGCAAGCCACAATGTATAAGAGAAGGAGGAGAGTGAGAGAGAGAGAGAGAGAGAGACAGAGAGAGAGAGCGAAAAGTGGCCTGCCATAGACACAGGCAGTGGGAGAGGGTGAACCAATGTTGGTGGTAGGAAATGGGCACTGGTGGAGGAGCGCATGCTAGACCACTGCATGTCTGAACTCCAAGTATGAACATTTTGTAATTGTTATCTCTTGGAGGTATTTTTTTAAAATATGAGAAATACAGGCAAAAAGAAATTTTTTTTCAATATTTTATTTTACCACCGTGAGATACACAATTACAAATATGTTCGGAAGATGTTCATATTTGGGTTTTGGTCATACAGTGTTCCAGCACCCATCCCTCCACTAGTGCCCATTTCCCACCACCAATGTCCCCTATTCCCTCCTCCTCCCTAGCCTGCCTCTATGGCAGGTTCTTTATTTCTTTCTCTTTCTCTCTAT
>JAJIBD010015531.1:0-17481 GCA_021461705.1 Cryptotis parvus | reverse complement strand
TTTTAACATCAATGATCACTTTCTTCTAGAATGGTGAGATCCTGGTGTGAATATGTAATACAGTTCACGAAGGATCTTGATGTATTGAGTTTGAATGCCCTGTTTGACTTCGATGACTGCTTCAATTTCAACAGAATCAAAGGCTTTCTTTAAATCAATGAACGTTAGACAGAGCGGCATCTTGAACTCCCTACAAACCTCAATGAGCTTGGTTACCATATGAATTAAGTATAGGGATAATCACAAGTGTGTGGTCACAATGTCTATTCCGTAGGAACATATTAATAATTTCTTATACAGTGGGCTCAAATTGGCCTAATGGGTCCATTGTGAGATTTATTTTTTTATTTTTTTTTTTTTTATTTTTTTTTATTTTTTATTTTTTTTAATTTTTTAATTTTTTACAATTACAAAGATATACAATTAAAAAAGTTCATATTTGGGTTTTGGTCATACAGTGTAGCAGCACCCATCCCGCCACCAGTGCCCATCTCCCACCACCAACGTCCCCGGTTCCCCTCCCCTCCCCCCTCCATGGCAGGTTCTTTATTTCTTTCCATTTCTCTATCTTTCTCTTTTCCTTCCTCTCCAGACTATGGATTACAGAACATACATTAAAGGGTTGTCATGTGTATCCTTTTGCCTCTATTTAATGCTCAGTTCTAGGTTGGCATTAGTACCCTCACAATTGTTAGCACACTGTTCCATTTTCTGTCTTACCTAGCCTCCTGACTCCCACACGTTTGTGATAATTTCCACCATTGTGAGATTTAATAATCTTCATTAACTTTCTTCTAGAATATATTTCTTGACCATATTTAAAAATTAGCTCCAACAAGCAATATAAAATATATTCAGTGTATGCTTAGGATAGGCTCATACAAAAATTTGAAATAAGTGATGGGGCTGGAGTGATAGTCCAGCAGGTAGGGCGTTGTCTTGCATACTGCCCACCTGGGTTCAATCCCTGGCATATCATATGATCCCCAGAGCAGCACCATGAGTAATTCCTGAGTGAAGAACCAGGAGTAACCCCTGAGCATCACTGGGTGTGACCCAAAAAGCAAGAACTAAAAAGAAGTGTTTTCCCTAGGTGAGTGGTTGTGGGTTTGGAGTTGACTAGTAGAGACCCACTACATTCTAGAAATTCAGAAAGTGAATGCAAGAACACAAATGGGCCAAATTCGCACATAACAACCCAGAAAAAGTCATGACTTTATCAATACCATTCCCATATGTGTGCTGTAATAGTCAATATATTAGTGCCAACTAAGGGAACAGGCATGGGGATGGGGGGTGGGTGGGAAATGAGGGTCTTTGGTGGTGGTGGTAGCACACTGGTGGTGGCATTGGTGTTGAATGATGAATGTTTCTAACAACTGTGTTGTGAAAAACTTTGTACTTTGTAAATCATGGTATTTAAATAAAGTAAAAAATAAAAAATCTGCATCTCAAAAAATAATATATACACAAATATAAGAATAAGTGGTCAGGGAAGAGAGAGATAGGTTAAGGTACTTGCCATGCATGCTGCTGTGGTATAACACTGGTTTACACTGGTTTCGCCAGTGGTTGTAGTTGTAATCTTGGCACCACATATGGTTTCCCTGAGGGCTGCCAGGTGAGCCCCCCACCCAATCCTCACTGGAAAAGAAGGGATCAATCCATTTGGCCTCTGACTCTTCCCTCTTATTTTTGTATGTATGCCAGGGATCAAACCAGTGTATTACACAAGCAAGACAAGAGCTCTAGTACTCAGCTATTCCCCGGTCCCTTAGGGGATCAATGGATTTGGAGCAGAAATTGGGGATAATGAAGAAGAGGCTTAATGACCAAATTCTACTCAATGAGGTTTGGAGTTTTCTTTATCCTATCTGGTTCAATTACCTCTACACCCATATCTGGTCAGATGATAAGTGTTACCAGTGTGTGTGTATTTCCAAAAAATTTGAGTAAGCATTTAACAGAAAAGAGAGGGCAAAAAAAGAGATTCAGGAGTAATAGGCTTGTCATTTAGGACAAGTTATTCTTTCCAATATCTACCCCCATTTTTATATTATAAAACAAAATGAAAAATCTTATTTTTCTGCGTATACAATTTCTTTTTCTTCCTTCCTTCTCCATCATATCAATCAATCCATCAATCCATCAATCAATCAATTAATAAGGAGGGGCTTGCACACCTGTCAGTCCTTACATGGTTGGAACCCAGGTCTTATGCACAGCATGGTACCCAGCTCTTTGAGTTATCTTTCCAGCTGGTTCCTCCTTTGTTGTTCGCAACTAGTTGAGCACTGCTCTGTGCCACTGTTGATGCCATCTGTCATCTGAGTGGACCTTTCTGATGGTTTCTAAACTCTCTAGACCAAGACCTGTGCTGTATTTGTAGGGCATGTTTACAAGCTCATCAAAAATTGTATTTCTGGGGTTGGAGTGATAACACAGAGGGTAGAGCATTAGCCTTGCACATGGCTGGCCCAGGCTCGATCCCTGGCATCCCATATGATCCCGAAGCACTGCTAGGAGTAATAATTCCTGAATCCAGAGCCAGGACTAAGTTTTAGCTTGGTGCTAAAAATTCAAGAAGAGTTAGAAATCACTGTGCTAAAGTGGATGCTATAAACATGAAGAGAATGAAAACAGTTCCCTTTTGAAGGCATGCCACTCTGATATAGGAGGTACACAGGGCAGCCAGTCACATTTCCATGATGCTTTTTTGTGTCCTTTTGAAAGGCCAGTGACGTTCTTTAAAGGCTTTCCTAGGATATGTCACTGTGGCATGTGGATTATTTCCAGCGAAGGTCAATTAAGGCTCTGCAGGTTTAGGAGAAGATTTTACCACTCCCTGAACTATCTAGAGGGATGAAAATTGGGGGTATTACGCAGAATTAACGTTTTCCCCAGAAATAACCTTTGTATTGGAAAAACCTATCTACACGCAGGGCAAAGCTCTAATTACACAGCATCTGTGTTTGCCATGACTCACCCTCTCCTCACCAAGAGGACCTCACCCCCCTCCTGGAAGCCCCAGGTCTTATCTTGTTTCTTAGCTCATAATAAACACCCTTTTTAAAAATTTAAACACCATGATTTACAAAGCACAAAGTTTTTCACAGAATAGTTGTTAGGAAGATTCATCGTTCACCACCAATCCCACCACCAGTGTGCCCCCCCACCAGAGACCCTCATTTCCCACCCTACCCCCAAACCCCATTCCATGCCTGCTCCCTTAGCCGGCACTAATTATATTGACCATTACAGCCCATAAAAGGGAATGGTATCGATAATGTCATGCTTTTTTTTTTTTTTTTGGTTGTTATGTGCGCGTCTGGCCGATTTCTGTTCTTGCATTTGCTTTCTGAGTTTCTAGAACGTGGTGGGTTTCTCCTGTCAACCCCAGACCCACCACCACTGCACCTATGGACAACACTTATTTCAAATTTTTTCTCAACCTCTGTTTGAACCTGTCCTATGCATATACTGAATAATCTATTCTATATTGCTTGTAGGAGCTAATTCTCTAAATACAGTTGATGAATATATTCTTAGATGAAAGTCTGTGGAGATTATTACATCTCCATGTGCCATTTAAGCCCACTGTATAGGAAGTTATCAATATGTTCCCACAGACCAGACATCATGCCCACACTCTTGTGACTGTATGCCCCATACTTAATTCTATGAAATGTGATGGGGTACCTGGTACATCAGTATACCAGGCTTTGAGATATCGCCAAGGGGCGAGCTGGCAGGAGCTCTTCCATGGGTCTTCATCCCTGGATCATGGCCGACTACGCTGGCAGAAGTTCTGGGTGGACCCACCTGACCTCCAGAGGGGACCGAGATGGGGGAGGGGCCCCAACTCCAGCTACCCGGAAGCCTGAAACACTCTCATTTTGCCCCCCATTGACTTTTTTTTTTCTTTTTGGTTCACACCCGGTGATGCTCAGGGGTTATTCCTGGCTCTTCACTCAGGAATTACTCCTGGCAGTGCTTGGGGACCATATGGGATGCCGGGGATCAAACCGGGTGGGCTGGAGTGCAAGGCAAATGCCCTTCCCGCTGTGCTATCGCTCCAGCCCCAGCCCCCCATTGACTTTAATTTTAATTTTTTCCTCATTGACTTGAAATTTGCTTCTATGTGGATTTTCTGTTCTAAAGTATATAATTAGATGATTCGTCTTTTTCTCATATTAATTTGTCTGCTGTCAACTTTTTGTTTGTTTGATTATTTATTGACTTTTTGGGTGACATCCTGCAGTGCTCAGGGGCTACTCCTGGCTCTGTACTCCTGGTAGCGTTCAGGGGACCATAAGGGATTCTGGGGATCGAACCCAAGTTGGTTGTGTGCAAGGCAAATGCCCTCCCCACTGTATCATTGCTCTAGCCCCTGTTAACTTTTTTTTTGGGGGTCTTACCTGGCAATGCTCAGGGGTTACTCCTGGCTCTGCACTCAGGAATTACTCCTGGCAGTGCTCAGGGCGCCATTCATCTGGGATGCAAGAGACAGAACCCGGGTTGGTCGCATGCAAGGCAAACTCCCTACCTGCTATACTATTGCTCTGGCTTCAGATGTTCAGGGCTTTCTCCTGGCTCTATTGCTCTGGCCTCAGATGTTCAGGGCTTTCTCCTGGCTCTGTGCTCAGGGATATTGAACCTGGGTTGGCTGCATGCAATGAAAGTACTGTTGCTCCAGCCCCAAGGGCTCATATTGTCAAACTATTCTTCCCAGAGAATGTCAGAAGGAGGGGAAAATCCTTTACCTCTTTGGGTTTTTCTTTCTTTCTCCCCCTCTCCTTTGAGTTTCTCTTGAGTTAGATCACCTAAAGAACATTAGCTAGGTTAGCAAAGGAAAAATCCACTTAATAAAATACATATGGGGACCGGAGCAATAGCCCAGCGGGTAGGGCGTTTGCCTTGCACGAAGCCGACCCGTGCCAGCCCGGGTTCGATCCCGGCATCCCATATGGTCCCCGAGCACCGCCAGGAATAATTCCTGAGTGCAGAGCTAGGAGTAACCCCTGAGCATTGCCGGATGTGACCCAAAAAGCAAAAAAAAAAACAAAAACAAAAACAAAAAACCATATGGGACGTGGGAGATAGCTCAAAGGGAGAGAACATATACAACGTATATTGGAGCCCAGGGTTTGATTCAAGGTCCTGCATGGTTCCCTAAGCACTGACGGCTTCATCCCCAAGTACTGAACTGGAGCAGCCCTTGAACAATACTGGTGTGACCCCTAAACAAAACAAGAAAATAAAGAAAAAGAGAGTCACCCTGAGTTATTTATCCTGTGTTAAGGGACCTGGAGTACCAAGAAGAGAGGGGAGATGCCGTACCAATGAGGGGACGATTTCCTGAGTTTCTCAGAGAGGACAATTCACTGATAAAGGAACATACTGGGCTGGAGAGATAGTTAGGGGCTAAGAAACTACCCCAACACGTAGCTGACTCTCGGTCCATCTCAGGTGTCATATGCAGTTTCCCAGTACCACCAGGAGTGATCCCCTGAGCATAGACCAGGAATAGCCCTTGAGCATTGCCCAAAATCTAGCCCCTTCACCTCCCCCTCCCCCTAAACCTACACACCAGTGGATGACATGCCTCTTAAAGGACATTCTTCTAGGTCTTAAAGGGGGGAGAGATTGCTTCTTTGATTAGAAAAAGAGCAAGGGACTGAGATGAAGGAAAGAGCTTCTTGCCTCAAAGGTCTCTCCTTGCTTTTAACGTAACTTGTATTCCTATGGGCTGGGAACAGTTTCTCTCACCGTACCAAGGTGACACTAGCTGCAAGAGGCAGAGTGTGGGCATACTGAGTAAAGACCATCCGCACCTCCAGCAGACACTAATTCCTTAGAGCGCAAGAGAAGACAGGAACGGCTCAGAGGGACTCACTCAGAGGAAGGAGAACCATTTTCTGTTGGTTTTGTTTTTTGATCACTCTAAGAGGCTCAGGTTCCAGTCCTCAGGTTTGTGCCCTGGGGCTGCTCCAGGTGGCTTTTAGGGGATCATGCTGTATCAGGGACCTGAGAGAGGTCGGCTGCATGCAAGGCCTTACCTTCTGCACTCTCTGGCCTCAGGGAGGTGATTCTTAGTTTTTTATTGGAGCAAGGGAAGAGAAATAGATTTATTTAAGCTGGAGTTTTCAAAAGAAGACTTGGATATTTTACCCTAAAACCCTAGGAGAAAGCTCTGTCAGACAGGCAGGAAGGAGCTTGTTATTTGTGGGAGGTGACAAGCAATAAAGTCGCAAATAAATAATTAGATAATTACAGAGAGTGGTAATAAAAGCGAGTAATGGGGGAGAAAGTGGGGGAGGAGGCTGGGGGCTGGCGGGTAAGGGATTAGATCCTGCTCAAGGTGGGAGGCTGTTCTTGGGCAGCTACCTCTACCGGTGAATGGAAACTGAATATTGGCCCCCCACTGTGGAAATGCAAATCCCCTTAGTAACAGGGGCTATTAGTAATGCAAATATGAAAAGCCTCTTATTTAGGCGGAACAACAACAACAACAAAACACTCGTCAATCTCTGAATGAAGCAAGAGGGAATGAAGACATTCACATCCTCAGGATTTTGATGACAGAAAAGAATAATTTTCCTTTGTCTCTATTTTGTTTTATCCGAAGCTACAAGTAAGTAAGATTAGTCAAGGCCATCTTATGCTTATTACCTATTCATGTATTCACTGATTCAACAAATATTTCACTGGGAGTTTAGGAAGTGGCAGGCACCGTGCCCTGTCTGGGAGTGCAGTGGATGGAGTTCTCATTCCTTGCTTCAGGGGGCTCCTGGACAGAAGCAGCCCCGGGAGCTTCTGACAATGTCTGGGGACATTCTTGGATAGGGAATGGGAAAGGACCTTGTAATAGACAGGGCAGAGAGTATGTCCAGACTTCTAGATAAGTATTTTTCTATTCATTTATGATGACGAGAAGAGGTACCCTTGACTGAAGAACTCTGGAAAATACTTTTTTTTTTTAAACGTTTTTATTGTAACCAAAATATTGTTCCTTATTCTTTGGTGTGCCCCCTTCCAGCACCCACCCATTTGCGCCTTCTGTACCTGTTCTCATCTCTCTGCCATCCACATTTGCCAATAAATCTTCTTTCCACTCATTCCAACCCCTGCTGTTTTTCACAGCCAGTCTCTGGGCGCAGCCCCAAGCCTGGAGGGGGCAGTAAATGGATTCAGACTTGCTGCTCAAACACAGATCCCCATGGAAACCAAGGGGCTAAGAAAACAAAAAGAGAGGAAGAAGCCGCCACTGACTGACCTTTCATGCTCACTCTCCAAATTCTTTTCGCTCTTGGGCATGAAGGCAAGTGCTTATTTGTACAACTAGTGGAACGGAGGAACCTGACCCCTCCCCGCTCCCCAAACGGAGAAGACCGGAGAAGATTTTAAGTGCAGGACGGTGGGGACACCTCCACCTGGCGGTCAAAACACCGAATTGCTTATGGCACCCGAGAGGCTCTGATGGATGAGCCGCAACGCAAAGGTTTATAACTCAGGAGCCGCTGCTTGGAAAGTAATTTGTTGCGATGAACTTGCTTTTCCTCACATATATATTTTATTTCGTGCTGGGAATAGAACCTAGAGGCTCATCTCCGAGGAAATTCCAGAGCGACTCCAGTCTCTTTAATGTCCAGGGCTTCTTTAATCTTCCGAGCTGTGATTCCTTATGATGCCACTCATAGTAGTTAATTCCCTTCACTTCTCTTCAATAGTCTGTTACTCTTCAGGGGTGCAGTTAAGAGGCGTCTTTAGGGGTGCAATTAAGAGATCAGGGAAGGGCAGATTCATGGCTTTCTTCTTGCTTCTCAGTCTTTAAGAATAACCGGAAAAATTGTGATTTTAAAATTCTTTAAATTTTTTAAACTTTAAATTTTATTTAAACACCGTGGTTTACAAGTTGTTCATAATGCAGTAGTTTCAGGCAGTGTTCCAACACCAATCCCACCATCGATGTCACGTTCCCTCCACCATTGATCTCAGTCACTCCCCCCCCCACACCCGCAAGCCTGCCCTCTTAACAGGCACAAAATAATTTATTTTATATTGCTTGTTACAACAAAATGGTAAATGGAATTATCAAAAAATAGTTTAGTAAAGGAATATTTGTGAGATTTCTGAGTGATAGTACAGTGGTAGGGTGTTTGCCTGGCACACAGCTGACCCAGCTTTTATCCCAGCATCCCATGTGGTCCCTGCCAGGAGTAATTCCTGAACACAGAGCCAGAAGTAACCCCTGAGCATTGGCAGGGTGTGACACCTCCCCCAAAAAAGATTTGTGAGAATTGTTATGTCTCACAGTGGTGTTAAAGTCATTGTCTCATTGTCTGAGAATTTGCTGAGCTGCATGTTGCTAGTTGAGCCTTCTTTTCTATTTTTTCTAGTTCTTAATAATTTGTTCCGTCACCTTTTTATCACCTTCTTGTTTCTGCCACATTTTGCTAGAGCTGGCTTATGATGGTAAACATGCTTCAATTTCCTCTAACTTATTTATTTGTTTATTTATTTATCTATTTATTTTTCTTTTTTTGGATCACACCTGTCAATACTCAGGAGTTACTGCTGAGTAACATCCGTATAAGGTTCAAACCCGGATTGGCCACATGCAAGGCAAACACCCTTCTCGCTGTACTATTGCTCCAGCGCCCCCAACCTATTTTTACTTATTTTGTTAATTTTTTTATTGACTCACCATGAGGTACAAAGTTGTTCCTGATCAGATTTTAGTCACACAATGTTCCAATATCAGTCCCTTTACAGTGTACATTTCCCATCACCAGGTACTCTGTTTCCCTCCTTCCACTCCCCGTTCCCAGTCTACCTCTATGGCAGGCACTTCTCTCTCTCTCTCTCTCTTTCTCTCTCTTCCTCCCTCCCTCCCTCCCTCCCTCTCTCCCTCCCTCCCTCCCTCTCTCCCTCCCTCCCTCCCTCTCTCCCTCCCTCCCTCCCTCTCTCCCTTTCTCTCTCTCCCTCTCTCTCTCCCTCCCTCTCTCTCCCTTTCTCTCTCTCTCTTTCTCCCTCCCTCCCTCCCTCTCTCTCCCTTTCTCTCTCTCTCTTTCTCCCTCCCTCCCTCTCTCTCTCCCTTTCTCTCTCCCTCCCTCCCTCTCTCTCTCTCTCTCTCTCTCTCTCTCTCGCTCAGTTGAGCTTTCTGTGTCATTGTTTTTGCTTATTGAGCTTAATTGGTGTCTATGCTTCTTTCCCATCTGATTTGCTGTGTTCCTGCTCTGCACTCAGTACTGTGGAATTAGGCGGGTGGCCCTGATCTGTGTACGTGGGAGTTTCATCGGCTGGTGTCTCTGCAGAGTTAAGTCATGAAACAGTAAAGTTTGTACGGCTGTGGCTGTGGGATGTGGGTGCAGCTGCCAGGGCTTTGCCAGGGCCAGGACTTGGCCCGCCCCCTCCTGACGGCATGCCAGTGTTCCCTGCCCAAAGACTGGTGTACTCATGAGTTTCAGCGGCTTGGCTTGCATCTCGTCCAAGATTAGTCTTGAAGTTGTGAAGCTGGTCTGCTTACATGGCAGTGGCTGTGGAATGTGGGTGTAGAGCTGTGATATTCTTTTTTTTTTTCTGCTTTTTGATCACACCTGACAACACTCAGGGGTTACTCCTGGCTTTTCCTCAGGAATTACTCCTGGTGATGCTGGGGACCATATGGCGGGGCTGAACCCCAGTTGACTGCGTGCAAGGCATACAGCCCTACCTGTGCTCAGGTCCCTGGGCTGTGATATTCTTTTTTTTTATTTGCTTTTTGGGTCACACCCAGAGATGCTCAGGAGTTACTCAGCTCAGAAATGACTCCTGGTGGTGCTCGGGGACCATATGGGATGCTGGGGATCAATCCCGGTCGGCCACGTGCAAGGAAAATGCCCTCCCTGCTGTGCTAGTGCTCTGGCCCTGGACTGTGATATTCTTAACTGAAAAGCAGACGAGCAGCAGACCAGCCTATCACAACCCGGATCATCGACACCCACCCTGCAGCAGTCTTTTTCAAGTCTGGCCTAGGTATGCTGATCCAGAGATTCAAAGACATGGGGCAGAGCTGCTACCGGCTCTCCCCTGTGTCCAGCTGCTCACGAGGCGCTCAGGCGGGATGGCAGGTTCTAGCCCTGGCCTGCCACCCCAGCAGAGCCTCGCAACAAGCCAGACGACCCCCCACTCCATGAGGGGCCATCATTTTCCACATCCAGACTCCCCTCTCGTCAGAACTCCACCCACTCTATCACAGCCTGGCTTGTGCAGCCGCTTGCAGCTGCGCGATTCATCAATAAATGCTGTATTTAGAGGTGACTACAAGAGTATGTCACCCGCATGGCAAGCCTGGTAAGCTACCCAGTGTCGTATTTGATATGCCAAATACCAGTAACAATTATAGACCTCATTCCCATGACCTAATATAATGGTTCGAGGCTCTTTATGTTCCTGGAGCAAGCAGATGCCCTTGGGCTCTACTAGCATGAGACAGGACATATGGAGATGTTACTAGTGCCCGCTCGAGCAAATTGATGATGAACGGGAAGACAGTGACAGTGACAGTGAAAAGTTAGACAGTTTGGATGGGAATTATAATGAAGGAGAGATGAAGATTAAAGTTCTGATTAGCCATTTTTTTTCTTTTTTGGGTCACATACTCCTGGCTCTGCACCTAGGAATTACTCCTGGTGGTGCTTGGGGACCATATAAGATGCTAGGAATTGAATCTGGGTTGGCTGCAAGCAAGGCAAATGCCCTACCTGCTGGAATATCTCTCCGCCCCAAATTCGCCTATTTTTCCTTTCACTCTGTAAGGGACGTGACCTCAAGAACTAGGTCTTCCTGTACTCTCTCTCTTTCTCTCTCTGTGGCAAGACAATTACCTTTTTTTTTTTTTTTTGAGGGGGTGTGGCTACACCTAGCGGAGCTAAGGCCTTATCCTTACTCTGTGCTCAAGGATCATTCCTGGCAGGGCAGGGGGCACATATGAGCCCGGAATCCAAGCTGGGTTAGCCTTGTACAAGGCAAGCACCTTACCTGCTGTATCATTTTCTTTGCTCCTGGGCAATAAATGTTTTTTGGATGGGAGGGTTGAACCACGCTTGGTAGTACTCAAGAGCTGCTCCTGGCTCTGTGTTCAGGGATCACTCCAGGCTAGGCTTTAGGGACCATAAAATAGCTG
Source organism: Cryptotis parvus (assembly GCA_021461705.1). Taxonomy (NCBI): domain Eukaryota; kingdom Metazoa; phylum Chordata; class Mammalia; order Eulipotyphla; family Soricidae; genus Cryptotis; species Cryptotis parvus. The sequence goes on along the minus strand of JAJIBD010015531.1, from coordinate 6,314 downwards.
CAGATCGAATTAGAATCAGCTACATGCAAAGAAAGTAACTAACACTCTGTACTATCGCCTTCATTATGGGCAATTAATTTTCAAGCCAAAAGTTATAATGACCATTGTGCTAAATACCTGGGGAATAGGAACAAGATGTAAAAATAGGTTTTATAATTTTTTTTTTAAGTATTTTTTTTTTTAATTTTTTTTTTTCTTTTTTGGGCCACACCCGGCGATGCTCAGGGGTTACTCCTGGCTCTGCACTCAGGAGTTACTCCTGGCGGTGCTCAGAGGACCATATGGGATGCTGGGGATCGAACCCGGGCTGGCATGGGCCGACTGCATACAAGGCAAACGCCCTACCCTCTGGGCTATCGCTCCGGCCCGGTTTTATAATTTTTTAAATTCATGAGCTATATACTTAAAACTGCTTCAAAATTTATTATCCAACCAGTTTGTTAAATATTTTGAAATATTAAGATCTTTCACAAGTCTTGTTTTAATTTGGGGAAATTGGTATCTAGTGTATTATTTGTTTTCTGAAGAAAATAATATGACATTATGAGGGTCAGTTTCATGGAAGAGAGACTCATTAGTTTTCTGTCTCACAATTCAATTAGGTACACTTGTGAGCACTTTGGCAGCGAATATTCACATAAACTGTTGATTACTGCAAACAAGACTTTGTTTTATAGACAGCGTGATTTTGTTACAAGGATAAAGCAGCCATCCGATAAGAAAATGCGAAGAAAAGGATGAAATATAAAATTGGAGGGGCTAAATGTAGTGAACAGGCAAATTGACCCAAATTTGCCCACTCTGATTAGACACTGTCCAACACAATGAAAACTGTGAGCCTAACAAATCTACATTGGTATGGGGCAGCTTGGAGAAGGATGTGGGGTGGGGAAGATTTGAAAGAGGGGCATTGGGGTCCTTTGAGGGAGGGAGGTGGGTACACTGTGATGTGTGTGGTATTGAATGGAATCCTGTGCATGAGAAACTATCATTAACAATATTGTATATCACAGAACCTCAATCAATTAAAAAATCAATTAGTATGGGGGAGCCAGAGAGATAGTTCAGAGGTCAATGTGCTTGACTTGCACATGACCAATACTAGTCCATCCCTGGAACTACATATGGTCCCTTGAGCACTACCAAAACAATCCCTGAGCATAAAGCCAGGAGTAAGCCCTGAGCACTGCTAGGTGTGAACCCCCTGCCCCATAATTAATATGAAATACAAATTTTTTTTTTTTTTGCTTTTTGGGTCACACTCGGCAATGCTCAGGGGTTTCTCCTGGCTCTGCACTCAGGTTAACTCCTGGCAGTGCTCGGGGACCATATGGGATGCCGGGATCGAACCCGGCCGGCATGGGCCGGCTGCGTGCAAGGCAAACGCCCTACCCGCTGGGCTATCTCTCTGGCCCTGAAATACAAATTTTTTTTTTTTTTTTTTTTTGCTTTTTGGGTCACACCCGGCAATGCTCAGGGGTTACTCCTGGCTCTGCACTCAGGAATTACTCCTGGCGGTGCTCGGGGGACCATATGGGATGCCGGGGATCGAACCCTGGCCGGCATGAGCCGGCCACGTGCAAGGCAAACGCCCCTACCCGCTGGGCTATCGCTCCGGCCCCCTGAAATACAAATTTTTAAAGGTCAATGGTACCCTGATTTCTGTTTTTATGGAAATTTCATACTGATTATAACATTTTAGTGGGGACAATTTATTCTTATTCTTATTTTTTTTTCGACCTCACATGGCTGTGTTCAGGGCTCATTTCTGGCTCTGTGCTCAGGGGTCACTCCTGGTAGGGTTCAAGAGGCCATATGTGGTGCTGGGGATCAAATCTGAGTCAGCTATGTGCATGGCGAATACTCTACCTGCTATACTATCTTTTTCTTTCTTTCTTTTTTCTTTTTTTTGCTTTTTGGGTCACACCTGACAATGCTCAGGGGTTACTCCTGACTCTGCACTCAGGAATTACTCCTGGCGGTGCTCGGGGACCATATGGGATGCCGGGATCGAACCCCGACTGACACAGGCCGGCCGGCGTGCAAGGCAACGCCCTACCCGCTGGGCTATCGCTCCAGCCCCGTGTGACTCCTTTTGCTATCTTTGACTATTTTTTTTTCTTTTTTGGTCACAACAGCGATGCTCAGGGGGTTACTCTTGGGTCTGCACTCAGGAATACTCCTGCCGGTGCTCAGGGGACCATACAGGATGCCGGAGATCGGACCCAGGTAGGCTGCGTGCAAGCAAACACCCTACCCTCTGTTATTGCTCTGGTCCCATCTTTTGACTGGTTTCAACCTCACTTTCTAGTCTTAAAGTATTCTTGAGCTGTCTTGAGGAGAGACAGGAAATGCCAGAAAGCAGTATTTTACCTTAAAGTGTGGTGGATTTTTTGTTTTGTTTTGTTTGTACCACACCTGGGTGGTGCTCAGGGCTTTCTCCTGGCTCAGTACTCAGGGATCATGCCTGACAAGGCTTGGGAGACTATCTGGGATGCCAGGGATCTAGCCCTCTAGCCCTGTTCAGCTACGTGCAAGGCAAATGCCTTACCCTGTCCTATCTCTCTAGCCCAAAGCGTGTTTGATCCTCTAACTTATTATTTAAAGTGACTGATTTATTTTTGCTTTGGAGCTACATGTGGCATTGTAAGGGAATATTTCAGGTCCTGTGCATGGAGGGTCGTGGAGTGGTGCTCGAGGACCGTATAGTGTCTGGAGCTGAGTCCTCTCAGGCAAGTGTCTTCACCTTTTTGTTGTCTGTTTGATTTTGGTGTTCTGTGATCAAAACGTTTGTGGCTGTGTAAAAGAGAAAAACCAAGGAGTACGAAGAAACTTGACTGAAGTCTAAACACCAGAGTAAATGTTCAAGGTGAAGATTTCCCCGGCAGGGGCAGAAGCCATCACACTTCCGTCTTACTCCCATGACCTCGTATCATTCTCTTGAGCGCCAGTTTCACATCTTGGTTTCTCAGAGTATAGATGAGGGGGTTCAGGAAAGGAGTGATGGCTGTGGGGAACAGGGCAGCTGCCCCATCAAGCGGACTGTTGGTTTCTGGCCTGAGGTAGATGAAGGCACAGGGTACATAATACACGGTGACCACAGTTACATGGGCTCCACAGGTAGAAAAAGCTCGACGCCTCCCATCAGCTGTTTGGATTTTCAGGATGGCCCGAATGATCTGAATGTAGGGAGAGGAGGATAAGGGAGAAGCAGCTGGCAACCACAACCCCAATGTCCACAAAGGTCACCATTTCGTTGACCTTTGTATCAGCGCAGAGCCAGTCTCAGAACAGCAGGGATATCACAAAAGAAGTAATTTACTTGGTTGGGCCCACAGAAAGGCAGGCGGAATGTTAGGATGGCCTGGATAGCCCCATGGATGGATCCTGCCACCCAAGCTCCGGTCACAAGCAAGGCACTCAGCTTAGCACTCATGAGCACGGGGTAGCGCAGGGGGCTTACAGATGGCCAGGTACCTGTCATAGGCCATGAGGGTGTAGAGGAAGCACTGGGTGCTGCCCAGGAAGTGATAGAAGTAGAGGTTGCGCCACGCAGCCGCCAAACGGGATGGGCTTGACTCCCGAAGTGAAATTCATCATGAGGCGAGGAACAATGATGGTGGAAATGCCCATGTCAATGACGGAGAGAACACCAAGAAAGATGTACATGGGACGGGCGTGGAGCTGGGGATCTACCCAGACAGTGACCAGGATAATAAGGTTCCCACAGCTGAGTTAGCATGTAGATGAACAAAAAGAACACAAAAAGAAACGTCCTTAGCCTGAGTGGGTAGGGAATTCCTGTCAGGATGAATTCGGTCACTAATGTGCCGTTGGCTCTTTCCATCCTCTGAGATTTCACCTGGAGAATGGACAAAACAGGGCTTAGCATGGAGGTGGGAGGGATGTGAGGAGGAACTAGAGAGACTATAAAGGTCAGAGACAGTGGCAGAGATGCTTCTCTTTTAGGTGGAGAGAGGACAAGTAGGGAGAAAGTACAAATGGCCAAAGAAGCATGTGAAAAGTGCTCTACATCACGAATTACCAGGTAGATGGAAATCAGAACAACAGTGAGGTACCTTCTCATGTCACAGAGACTGACACATCAGAAAGAACAACCAGTGCTGGTGTGGATGAGGAGAGAAAGGGACTGTCATTCACTACTGATGGGAATGCTGATTGGTCCAGCCTTTCTGAAATACAGCATGGGCACTCCTCAAAGAAGTGGAAACTGAGCTTCCATGTGACCCAGCAATACTGCTCCCGGGAATATACCCTAAGGGCCCAAAAACAATGCAGAAAAGCTGTCTGCACTCCTATGTTCATTGCAGCGTTACTCACAAGAGACAGAACCGGGAAACAACCCAAATGGCCGAGAACAGATAAATGGATAGAGACCATGGTACATCTACAAAATGGAACACTATGCTGTTAGGAAAAATGGAACACTATGCAGCTGTTAGGAAAAATGAAGTAATGAAATTTGCAAATATATGGTGGACATAGAGAGTATCATACATACAGAAAACAGTATGTGAATAATACTCAAAGACAGTAGAAACAAGGCTAGGAGGACGATTCAGTGAACTTTACATTCATCACAGCTTTATTTTATTTTATTTGTTTAGGTTTTTCTGGGCTACACCCTGAGATGTTTGGGGCTACTTCTGACTGTGCAAACAGGGTTCCTTCCTAGTGGTGCTTGGGATTATGCAGTACTGGGGGGTCAAACCTGGGTCTCCCTCATGCGTAGCATGTGATTCAGCTGCTTGAACTATCTCTTCAGCCCCTCATCACAACCTTTACAAAAAAGTTTTTGGGTCACACTCAGCAGTGCCTAGCTTCTTGTTCTGTGCTCAAGGTCCACTCCTGGTGGGCTCAGGGAGCAGTATGGGGTGTTGGGAATCAAATCAAGTTTGGCCACACGCAAGGCAAATGCTCTACCTGCTGTACTAGTGCTCCACCTCCTAATCATAATATTAAGCCTATTATATTTACTAGGTAAATTTAACTTACTCTCTAAGTTAGCCATTATTTAACCACATCTTATTGAACTTAAAAAATAAGAGGCAGGGGCCAGAGTGATAGTCTGGCGGGTAGGGTGTTTGCTTTGTATGTGACTGACCCAGGTTCGATCCCTGGCATCCCATATGGTCCCCATGCAGTGCCAGGAGTAATTCCTGAGTATAGAGCCAGGAATAACCCCTGAGCATCGCTGGGTATAACCCAAAAAGAAAAAAAAAAGGCAGTAAATCCTTCCACTTAACATCATGTTGTCTTTCTTTTTCTTTTTCTTTTTAGGTCACACTTGGCGATGCTCAGGTGTTACTCCTGGCTCTGCACTCAGGAATTACTCCTGGCGGTGCTCAGGGCACCATATGGGATGCCAGGGACCGAACCCAGGTTGGCCATGTGCAAGGCAAAGACTGGACTATTGCTCTGGACCCCCTTTTTGCCACTTTATTTTTTGAAGTGAATAGAATGCCTTGATTTTCACAAATTTTCTTTTCATGAAAAAACTTTCTTTTTTTTATCATTGTTAAAAATCACAGTTGTGAGGTTTTAGTTTTAAATATTCCAGTTGCAAGAAAGCTATGCTGGTTCAACTTAAGAAAGTTGATTGCACAGCTCAACTCAATGCCAGAGCTACAGACTGGACCCTTCCTCCCACTTTCCATTTGTGGTATGTGCAGAGGGTTTAAATTCTCATACGAGTTTGAGAAATTCCTGACTGTGCCCAACAGTGGTCCAAGCTTGCATGAGCCCAGGTGGCTGTTTGCTCTGGTCTAATTGTCAAGAAACGCTCTAGGTTTCTGGGCTTGCAAAGGTCTACTACTAGGTTTAAACTCTGCATCTCTAGAAAGCTGATTTGATCAGATATCTCTAGAGAAATCAGACTCTGGGAAATCAGTTCTACTCAAATACCTGAGAGACTGCCTGGTAAGCCAAACAACCAAGTTGTTAATTTACAATGGGAGATCTCATTCCCATGCCGGAAATGATGTGCCTGTTGCACAGGACAACTTAGTACTACTAAGGTCTCTAGCAATCGGATTAGGAATCACATGAATATTTCGGAGTTTTGAAACAGAGAAAAGGGAATTTGGTAGAGTACACTTAATTTACTTTGCAGTTTGTTTTAGTGAATTACACCTGGCAGAATATGTACTTTAACTAAAGTGAGTGCTTACTGCAATCTTGCCTCCTTCTTCCTCTCCCTCTCCCTCCCTCCCTCCCTCCCTCCCTCCCTCCCTCCCTTCCTTTCTTCCTTCTATCCTTCTATCCTTTCTTCCTTCCATCCTTCCTTCCTTCCC
>JAJIBD010015530.1:0-31747 GCA_021461705.1 Cryptotis parvus | reverse complement strand
CCTTATTATGCTATCTGCTGACAGAAAACATTATATAGGACAGAATAACTTTGAGTTGGGACTCAGCACTCCAGTGATGATAAATCAGATCTAAAGTATCTGGACACATCTCCTGAGAAGATTCTAGAACATCCCCCCCCCCACACTTCCCCAGTTTCTAGAACATTTATAAATGCCTTCAGACAGGGGATCTCCTCTTATTGTTCCTGTAAGAATCTAATAATAAGTGTGTGTATTTTTCATTTTAATTAATTGCATTTATTTTATCATTTAAATTTTGAAAATATGTTTATACTATAAAATTGGACTTGAAACTTTTCATGCACCAGTTTTGGCAACTTGGAGCTCTGTGTGGTGATGCAGGGCTGTTTCCATCCGAATGTCGGAGCAGCCTTTGGCAAGAGTTTATTCCTCTGCCCTGAGAGATGGGGAGCAAGCGAACATGGGAGAAAGTTCCAATAGCATGTGAGCTTTAATTGGTGTCTGGTGGTGGCTGAAGGGAAGGCCAGGACCGAGTGAGAATAGAGAAAGGGCAAGAATGAATAAGAATGAGGTGTTTGGTGGGATCATGAGCATCGGTCCTGGCTGATGAAATCAGTTTACCGTTTATTTCAGGAGGCAACATGGGAAACCCAGGTCCAGAAGCCCCGGGCATTCAGATGTTCCAACAGGCTTGTGGAGCTTGGAAGGGGGCGGGTATGGGGGGAGGAGGACAGGAGCTGAAGAAAGCTCTGGAAATCTGGGTCCACGGACAGTCCCTGAAGCAGGAGGCGTCAGGGTCCTGGGATTGCGGATAGGTGCAGTGTATGGTTCAGAGCACAGCCCTGGGCGGGACTGAGAGAGAGGCGCCATGCCAGTGGGGCAGAGCCCATGCCTGGAGCCGCACTGGAGAGGAGGAGCTGCGTCTGCGCTAGAGAATCTTGCTCTGGTCTCTGCTCCAGATCAGTGCTCCAGACTCTTCTCAGATCAGTGCTCTGGACTCTGCTCCAGATCAGCGCTCCAGACTCTTCTCAGATCAGTGCTCTGGACTCTGCTCCAGATCAGCGCTCCAGACTCTTCTCAGATCAGTGCTCTGGACTCTGCTCCAGATCAGCGCTCCAGACTCTTCTCAGATCAGTGCTCTGGACTCTGCTCCAGATCAGTGCTCCAGACTCTTCTCAGATCAGTGCTCTGGACTCTGCTCCAGATCAGTGCTCCAGACTCTTCTCAGATCAGTGCTCTGGACTCTGCTCCAGATCAGTGCTCCAGACTCTTCTCAGATCAGTGCTCTGGACTCTGCTCCAGATCAGCGCTCCAGACTCTTCTCCAGATCAGTGCTCTGGTCTCTGCTCCAGATCAGTGCTCCAGACTCTTCTCAGATCAGTACTCTGGACTCTGCTCCAGATCAGCGCCCAGACTCTTCTCAGATCAGTGCTCTGGACTCTGCTCCAGATCAGCGCTCCAGACTCTTCTCAGATCAGTGCTCTGGTCTCTGTCCCAATCAGTGCTCTGGCCTTGATAGACTTTTTCAGAGCCATGGTTTCTCTGGAGCCCAAACATCAGGCTCCTGTTGGCTGCTTCCAGTTCCTGGAGCCCATTTCTTGTTTGCATAGCTCCCTTCCCAATCCTCTTAGGCTTCCTCTTTCCCCCTGCCCTTCTCTCTCTCTTCCCTCTCAGCGTCTCCCCAGCAGCCTGTCTCCTGGGTGTAGGGCCAGGGAAGTGCACAAGTGCTTCTACGAAAATACAAACTCAGATGACCTAGTCCCGTGGAAAGAAAAAATTAAATAAAGTGAGAGGGTCATTTTTTTGTCTTTCTGTTCTGGTATTCGGGCTCTTGGTACTTGGAAAACCACTGGGTGCCAGGGATCAAACCCGCAGGGATGGCCACCCGCAAGACAGGAGCCTTCCCTGCTGTGCTCTGCCAAAGGGTAAGTTAAAGGCTCTGCAGTCTAACGTAGGAAAGGCTTCCTTTCCCCCACCCTTCTAGGAACATCTGCTTTAATAGGCTCCCAGGATCACGTGAAACACATTATAATCACTGGATAGAAATGGAGCCAACACAAGTCACTCCTTCCAGTGGGGGAGGCCTTTGTTGTTCCTGGACTTCCTCTGAGGCCACACGGTTCCTAGAACACACTGTCCCGGTTTCTTTGGGGGAGGTCACAGTCTCCAGGTGTCTGGTGGTGCTCAAGCCAGCGGCTACCTCAGAAAGTTGCATTTCTAGTTGTCAGCCCTAAACGTGATCTTCAGGGTGCACTCCCCACCCTGCCCTTCCAGCTTGGGGCAGGAGGTCTTCTGAACTTTGCTTTCCCACCTGTTGCCCAAACCCTCCTTTCCCTTTTCCAAAGTCTCCTGTGCGCATGCCCACCATCTACTCTCTGGGGGGGGTTGCAAGGTTGGACAAATAGCCAGCCCAGGGCCCCATACTCCATGAGAGCTCTGGCTACACTAATCCAGGTTCAGCCCAGAGTCTCCAGGTGCACTGACTGAGCAGAAATCCCACCTGTCTTTGCCAGCCTCTGCACAGTAGGCAGAAACAGTTGGGTGAATATTTATTAAGATAGAGCTCCTCACTACTGGGGATTCTCCCATAAATCTTTCTCCCTGTCCTTCCACCACCCTCATCCTTGATCTATGTGGGCTTTGAGTTACGTCTGTCCTGAGGTGGTTTCTCCATGCTGGCCTTGTTTTGGCTTTTGTTCAGGAGGCCTGTAGTCCTGGGCACCCGTGTGTGCTTCCCACATATTTCTCACCCGTTGGTCTGCTCTGTCACCAAGGGTGATGCAGCAAATACAAATACAAGAACTTTTTTTTTTTTGGCCTTTTTGGGTCACACCTGGCAATGCTCAGGGAGTTACTCCCTGGGTCTGCACTCAGGAATTACTCCTGGCTGTGCTTGGAGGACCATATGGGATGCCGGGAATCCAACCCACGTTGGCAGCATTCAAGGCAAATGCCCTACCTGCTGAACTTTCACTTCGCCCCCAAACACTAGAACCTTTTGTCATGGTACTTGTGCTTTGTTTTCCTAAGTATCATACAGTCCTTGATCACTCTGAGTGATCACTCTGCCCTTGGGGAACTTAAGTTGAAAAGACAGATGAGGTATAGCCTTATACAAAACAGTTTAAAAATGTTGTATGTAAAAATTGTTTTGTTTTGTTTTGTTTTGTTTTGTTTTGTTTTGTTTTGTTTTGTTTGGGGGAATACCTGGTGTTTTGGCCCATTGCACACAGCGACTTTGCAGCCCCACAGTTCATCAGTAATACGCAAACTTTGAGCCTACTGAGAGTATACCACCCACACGGCAGAGCCTGGCTAGCTACCCGTGTCATATTTGATATGCCATAAACCAGTAACAATTATAGACCTCATTTCCATGACCTGAACGAATGGTTTGAGGTTCTTCGTGTTCCTGGTGCGAGCTGATGCCCTTGGGCTACACTAGCATGCAACAAGAAGTATGGAGATGTTACTGGTGCCCGCTCGAACAAATCGATGAACAACGGGAAGACAAGTGATACAAGTGATACAAGAATAGCATCTTTAAGAATGGAAAATAGATGGTGCTCCCTACAGTGCTCGAGGCTTACTCATGGCTCTGCACTCAGGGAACACTCCTGGTGGGGCTTAGGAGACCAGATGTAGTACCTGAGTCAGTCGCATACAAGGCGAGTGCCCTACCTATTGCTTCAGTCCCTGCAGATCCAGTGCTGAGTCACCCAGCATCTCCGTGGGGTGAAACTATGTGGAATCAGGGATCAAACAAACATGGATCCAACTTGTCCTTCTCACTGACCATCTCCCCACCCCCCAAATTGTTTCTTTCAATCTCCAGCTCAGTGACCTTCTGTCCCTATACCATGCCCAGAACTTTCCGGAACATTCTTCTGTTTCCAAACTGAAGCTCATCCATTTTTTTTTCATTTTATTTTTTGGGTCACACCCGGCAATGCTTAGGGGTCACTCCTGGCTCTGCCTCAGGAATTACTCCTGGCGGTGCTCGGGGACCATATGGGATGCCAGGGATAGAACCCGGGCCAGGCCAGGCGGCCACATGCAAGGCAAATGCCCTACCGCTGGGCTATCGCTCCCGCCCCTGAAACTCATCCATTTAACACCTCCCTCTCCCCAGCTCCTGGCCAAGACTTTTGTTCTATCTATGGATCCAATGGTAAAAGGAGATTCTGAGGTGAGAGTGAGCTGAGCCCTGCTCTGCTGGGTTTCTCCTCAAGTTTCAGCTCTGTTCTAGGGGGTGCAGGGGCCCGCTACAACCCAGCACCTTCCAGGGGCCCGTTAGCTTTCCTCAAGCCCCTCCCATACATCCAGGCCCAAAGACACATCTCACACAGTTCCTACCCCAGCTTTGCCTACTTCTCTGCCCCTCCCACCTGCCTGTTTTCCCCCAAACTTTTGCTGTGCTTCCAACATCCCCCAGTTCATTTTGGCAGAGAAGCACCCTGTGATGCTCAGGGGTTACTCCTTGCCCTGCACCCAGAAATAAGGGATGCTGATGATCAAATCCATTTGGGATGCTGGGGACTGAACCCGGGATAGCCTCCTGCAGGACTAGAGAATACCCCTGCACATCCCTCCAGTCTAATCCCCTCCGTTCTTTTTCCCTACCTCTGGCATTAACACAGCACCTGGATAGAGCTGGTCCTTGCTATTTATTGGATGTTTATGCTGACCAAAGTGGCTCCAGTTTTCAGTTTGAAATGCTTTCTTCAGTTGGTCTGGCTTGGTTTTTGTTGCTCCATAGTGGACAGGGCTGGGGCCAGCCAGGACGTGGGCTCTTGCACAGGGTCCGTTCCTGAAGCCTTGCCCCCTGTCCTAGCTCTTCAGGCTCAGATTTTTTGTCTCATATACAAAAAGAAAAACAAAGCATATGTCTATGCCAATTGGACTAACATGTATCTTGTTTAATAACTGTAGAATCCTACTTGTACACTTATTAACATGGGCTTCTCGGACCCAAACTTAGATAAATTTCTTCTGTCTAGGATATTTGCTAACTGGTCACTGAATTTATGGTTTAATATGGTTTAATATTTTTTGAAACTTTTTTTTTTTTTTTTTTTTTTTTTTGGGTCAGGGATTTCTCCTGGCTCTGCACTCAGGAATCACTCCTGGCGGTGCTCAGGGGACCATATGGGATGCCGGGGATCGAACCCAGACCAGCATAGGCCGGCCGCATGCAAGGCAAACGCCCTACCCCCTGGGCTATCGCTCTGGCCCTGTTTTTTGAAACTTTTTGAAAGTGAAACATCAGTTGGCTGTTTCCCTTGATTCAATCAATATAGTTCTGTTGCCTTCAAAATACAAAGCATTTGGTTAAGTTTAGTGCCTCTGTTCAGTGAAAAGGTCCTATTGCTGTTTCGGGTTTTAAGGCCACACCTAACTTAGTCCTCTGTGCTCAAGGATCACTTGCAGTAAGGTGCAAGAGACTCTATGTCGTGTTGGGGACTTACCTATGTCAGACACATGCAAGTGTATGACTCTGTACTATGTTTCTGGCCTGAAATACATTCTTCATTCTCTGCTTTATATCTCCCCGCACACAAAATAAGAAAAACCAACTTCCCACACACACACACACACTAAACCATATTCGGGCTTATTTCCGGGAGTTATTTCATCATCCAATATTTTTCTATAACATTTCTCCCGCCCTTTCCTCTCTGTTTGCTTTCCTTCACAAAACTGACCTTACAGGTTGAAATAAATGTGAGAAAAGAAGGATGTAGAACATAAGGAACTGGACCTTTAGTATAAACACAAAGAGTGGCTTTGTTTCGCTCTCTCAGTGGAACAAAGACTAGCCAGAGGCCTGAGGGATTATAATGAAATCAGCGTGGTCTCTGACTGAAGGGGCTGGGGGCAGAGAGGTTCCTGGTGCGGGGGAGCCCTTTGCAGGTGCGCCAGTGCTGGATTCCCTGTGTCGTTGCTGCGTTCTGCCTGCAGCGCTCAGGTTCATTATTCCAGCCCTGGCTCTGAGAATCTGCATGGCACAGTGCCCTCTGCACATTGCATGATGATGCTCATAGTTCTACACGTTGGCATGAGGCACCAATTGTGGCTTTGTTATTGCTGTCAAATTAACCCTTGTTTGTGGGTTTTGGGGATTTTGTTGTTTTGGGTTTGGGGCCATGCTCAGTGGTTCTGGGTCTAATTCCTCTTTGGTGTTTGCTGTTTGGGGCGCCATACAGAGCCAGGAATCGAACCTCCGCTCCCAAGCTTGCACTAGCCCCTTTTACTACCTCCCCAGTTCTTCCACTTTTCTTCCTTTTTCAAAATTAGTTGATTGATTTATTTTTACCTTTCCTTTATTGCTATTGTGGTGTCTGAGGACCACACCCTTGTTGGTGTTGAAGGTGTTGTACACGTATTCACTGTGTTCTTGGGCGTCCCACCCTTTTAGCCCAGGCGTGCTGAGAGTCACACATACTTGTCATATGGGCAGAGATGCTGGAATCACAGTCAGCCTGAGGGGGTACCAGGATGGAACTCGGGGTCTCAACCCAACCCCTCAATGATGCATTTTAACTGAGATCTTGATGCAGAATAAGACCCTGTCTCCTCGATCCTTTTCACCCTCCCCAGATCTCTGACGACCCCGCGGCTTGGGATCATTGTTCCACTGACCTTCTCCCCTTCCATTGCCTTTGGGTTTCTGGCAGCCATCTGAGTGCTGCTTCTCCAACATAAGTCAGACCTATTCCTCCTCCCCTCAGCCTCCAGCTGTTCTTCATTTCCTACTGAGGCCAGAGATAGTACCTTGGGTAAGACGTTTCCCTTGCATGCAGTCGACCTGGGCTCAATCACTGGCATCCTGAACACTGCCAGGTGTGACCCAAAAACAACAGCAAAAGAGAACGCAGCTGAGACCACCCATGGGCTCTGGAGCTGAGATGGTCACATTGTCAGGAATACTATTCAGGGAGTCCACTGATTTCTGGTCACAGCTTCATCTGGCAGCTCTGTGGCCAGGGTGTCCTGGCCTCGCCTCATCCAAAGACTTCCCAGAAGCTCTTAGTTCAGCTGATCAGTGTCTGGGGTCTTTTCCCCGGATCTCAGGAATTGAGACAAGCATCCCAGAGCGAGCTGAGGTGCCCTTCGACCCCACCCTGCCCCAGGAGGAGCCTGGAAGGCTGCCATAGAATGTGCTAGAGATCACCCTTTCACAGCTCTGCTTCTCAGGAACTGAGACAGCCTCTGCTCATTGTAAAGCTGCTTCTACAAGAGGAGGGTTGAGCTTCTCTCACTGCTGAAGTTAGGCACTTCCCTAAATTGGTGGGCATGAAAGATTTTTCATGGTGTGCAAAATACTTACAGTGCTGTTTCCTCACTTCCGGCTACTCCCCACCTCCCTCTCCCAGCCCTTCACCCCTACCTGCCATACTCAGAGCCCTATCTTGCTCCCTGGGAAAAAAAATACAGGGAAGGCCAATCTTCACAGGCCTAAACACACATTATTTTCAAGATTTCTTTTCAAAGGGTTTACATATAAATAAAGATTATAGCAAATCGGTTTCAGGTCTATTTGGAATTTATCAGGTCTTATTACAGACTTCCTTCTAATCTATTGCAGGGTCCATAAGCTGGGGATTAGTTTTCAAAGCTAGAATTCTGTCTTTTGAACAGGATTTCTTCTTATCCAACAAAATTCAATAGTTTGAAGGTATTTTGCTAGAGTGGACCGAAACAGCCCCTGTGCCCACTCTTACTTTTTTTGCGGTGTGACATGGCCCACGTCTGTCTGTATCGACGTTCATTTCTGACTGCTAGAAAGGAAACTGCCAGTGTTTGGGCCTGTGGTCAGCTGTCCACTGCACCCAGAACATGCTTTCTTTTCTGGCAGACAGGCAAACGACACATGGAGTTCTAAGTGTCAGACTGAAACTATTTGGGGTGGGAGGTGGGGATTGGTTTGAGCCACACACAATGATGCTCAGGAGTTACATCCGGCTCTGTACCTGCCAGGAGTTTCTCCAGGCAGGGCTCACAGGACAAGATAGGGTGCTGGGGATTGAATTTGGGACCACTGTGTGCAAGGCAAGCACCCAATCTGCTATTCTCTAGTTATAGCCCCATCATGTCAAAACTTTTATTATCGCTCATTCATTTTCATTTTCTCAGTGTTTGGACCACAACCAGCAGTGTTCAGGGCTTATTCCTGGCTCTGCACTCAGGGATCATTCCTGGCAGGGCTCGGGAACCATATGTAATGCCAGAGATCAGCTCCCACCCATACTGCCATTTTCCAGCATGGAAAACATGAGACCTTGAGAAACTCAGCCCTATTTTATATAAGCCCAAACCGACTCCTTCTAAAATGTCTGATCTGCAGTCATAGGTTAGTTATAGATCTGCAGTCATAGAACCAGAGTCTGAAACTCTGGTTTAGATCACGGCCATGCTTATTTGAGGCTGGCCAGAGAAGCAGCCCCGAGAGAGGAAGTGAGACCAGAGGCGCTTTGACCATGTCCCCTTCGGGTTTGGTCCCACCCAGGGGTTGCCAAGCCCTTTCCTCATCTCTGAACCCGCAGCTGCAGGTACTCTTAGCACAGACTGCTCCCCTATGTGGCCTTTGCAGCCCCTCCTTCTGCTTTCTTGGGACAAGACAGTGCCAATGCAGTTTCTGTTATATTTGTGGTGAAATGCATAATGTAAAATTTTTGCCATTTTTAGCTGCAAAGTTTGCTACATTTGCACGGTGTGAGCACCACCTCCCCTCCAGAACTCTTCCCGTCTCGAGAAGCTGGAGTTCTGTTTCCATGAAACCTTCACTATCCATTTTCTCTCCAGCTCCATTTGGCGACCACCCTTCCACTTCCTTTCTCTGAATTTGGCAGCTCCAAGGACCTCACATGAATGGAATCATAGGCTATTTGTCTCACAATGACGGATTTTAGTTCACTTAGCGAGTGTCCTCGGGGGTTCATCTGCCTGGTAACCTGTGCCAGAATTCCACTCTCGTGTCTGGTGAATAGTGTTCCCCGGTGACTGCGCCTCATGTACTCACCTGCTCTGCCTTCCTTGAACCCTTAGACCGCTTCCCCCATTTTTTTTTGTGAATAACATTTTCTGAACAAGAATCTGCAAATATCTGTTAGAGTCCCTGCTTTCTCTTTTGATGGGTCTATATCCAGAAGTGGAATTAGTGAAGCTTATGGTAATTCTGTGTTTAACTGTTTCAGACCACCCATTCTTTTCAACATAACATCTGCACCATTTTATATTCCCATCAGCAGTGTATGGGGTTCCAGTTTCTCCACGTCCTTGCCAGCACTTGCATTTGGGGCTGTGTGAGAGTGAGAGAGAGAGAGAGAGAGAGAGAGAGAGAGAGAGAGAGAGAGAGAGAGAGAGTGTTTAAGTCATGAGCATGCTAATGAATGAGTCCAACAAGTTTGCTCCAAACAGACTCCAGGGGATTATTAGTTGTCGTTGTGTTCCCCTTCTCCACTCCTCCTCTTCTTCTTCCACGATAATTTGTTCATTTAAATATGACCATTTGGGGCCGGGGCGATAGCCCAGCGGGTAGGGCGTTTGCCTTGCATGCGGCCGGCCTCTGCCGGCCCGGGTTCAATCCCCGGCATCCCATATGGTCCCCTGAGCACCGCCAGGAGTAATTCCTGAGTGCAGAACCAGGAGTAACACCTGAGCGTCGCCGGGTGTGACCCAAAAAGCAAAAAAAAAAAAAAAAAAGAAAAGAAATAAATATGACCATTTGGTGAAACTGTCTTGTTGAAAATGGGTCTCTCTGAGATTTTTATCCATGCTTTTCAATTGATAAGATCTGAGAAGACACAGAAAACTGTCCAGTCCTGAGTTTGTGTGTGTCGCACCTGGCACTCGTCTCTAGTCCATGACTGTGACTGACCTACTGCAAACTTTAACTGACCGGGGTTTGACCCCCCACACCACAGATGGTCCCCAAGCACCTCCAGGTGGAACCCCTGAGCCCCGCCAGATGTGTGCCCCCAAGCCACAAGTAAGTAAAATAAATGTCATCCATTTCCCTAATTTCTCTTTCCCTCCTTTTTGGCCACCATCAATGTGTGAACATTCCACTGCTCTGTTTATTTTATTTTATTTTTTTGCTTTTTGGGGGTCATACCTGGCTATGCTCAGGGGTTACTCCTGGCTCTGCACTCAGGAATCACTCCTGGCGGTGCTTGGGGGACCATATGGGATGCCGGGATCGAACCCAGGCCGGCATGGGCCGGGCGTGCAAGGCAAACGCCCTACCTGCTGGACTATCGCTCCGGCCCTCCACTGCTCTTTTTAAAGTAAAGAGCCAGGATGGGTGAATGTCAGGATCGGGGTGAATGTCAGGGAGGGCACCAACAAATTTGAACTCAGACCCCAGTCTGTGTTTTGATTTTGCTGAGATTCACCTTCCTTGTCTTTCTAGTGAATATTGCCTCCCTTCACAGCCCCGTTTATAAAAGGGTTTTAAGTACCTGCCCAGCTTTCTGGTCAGCGTTGCCAGCCAGCTCATGGCAGGCGTCATCACTGACCTCATCACTTCTGTCATCCTTAAAGTAATGCATTTTTGCTAGTGATTTTCTTTTCTTCAAAATGACTAAAATTATAAGCAACCATATAAGGCTGAAATAATGCTGAAATGAAATTGCTAAGAAGCTTCGGCCCAAAATCATGGCAAGTAGTAGTGCTAGGTCCCTTTATCCAAAGTCTAGATTAAGTACGACCAGGTCCAAAATGAAGCATCAGCAAATATGAATAGATAGAAAATGCTTTCTCCAAAACCTCTTAAGTGCTATTAAGACAATTGCTATCATATTTGGAGTACAAGGAGATGTATTCTATTTTGGTTTTTAAATCCCGCCTGGCTGTGCTCAGGAATTACTCCTGACTCTGTGCTCAAGAATCACTACTAGTGTCGCTCAGGGGACCATATGGAGTGCTGGTTACACGGGATCAGCGGCATGGAAGGCAAGCCACTTACCAATGTTAACATCTCTCATTAAACTTTCTTTTTGAAAACTTTTCTTTACATTCCATTTGACCCTTCAGAGAGCTTGTAGTTTGACCCAATTGCTACTATTGTTCAGTTTTGAGCTATTAATAGTACTATTATTTCATAAGCTTCTTAGAGCATTTGAAAGGAATTATGTGAAATGCACTTTCCCTATGTGTAGGAAGGAAATACACATCTAAAGCGGGAAGCAGATAGTGCCCGAGAGAATAGGTAAAAGCAACACGGAAACCGAATTTTTTATTCTTTACTGCCTTGTGGCTGATTTCTTGTTCAGGCTCTTACTGCTTGTCTAGATGACAAATGTTTTCCAATCAGCCAATTAATTCTAAGGCAGGTTGTGTTTTCAGTTCTAGTTTTTCACTGAGTCTGGAATTTCCTGGGTAGCCTTTAGCTTTGCTTGAGAGATCACATTGAGAGGCCTCTGTTAGGTTCCTTTCATTTATCCCCTCCCTCCACTGACTCAAATGTGGGTTTCTTCTCATTAAAATTTTTTAAAAAAATAACTCCCCTAAGCAAGACAGCTTGTTATTTGCTTGTTACTCTGAAAAATGATAGTAATTAGATGAACTTGAGATCATTAAAGCAAGACTTGCCAAACGAGGCGGTACACACAGCCGTTTATTTATTTATTTATTTATTTAACTCACTGAATTCTCCAGTGGAGCAATTGCAGCTCTTGTGCAAAGAGCATCGTGCCCGGAGCAAATACTTGGGAAGAAACCCAGCCCCTAGTGTGGGGAGCAGAGCCCCCTGCCGAGAGCTGGGCACACCATGGGAGCTGACGGTTATGGGGGAGTGATTGCTGTGGTCCTCACGAACGAGAAAGGGCCATGCAAAGGGCACGATCTGAGTATATATGTTTGTATGCATTTGTGTATGTACAAGTCACACATGTGAAATCATGGATCCAGACATGGACACAGCCCAGCATAGCCGCCAGCTGGCCACATAAGCACATACAGAGCCGCTGAGCCTGACTTGAGAAGCTGGGCTGAGAGAAATGTTTTTGGCTTGCTCTGGACCCCACTTGGTGTTGGGAGCGCCATATCTGTGGTAGGATACCAGACCTGAGCTCTGGGCACATTCCTGCTTTCTGTGTCGTGTCTGTCGCCCCGGAGGCTGCCCTCATCTCCTCAGAGTACGCTGCAGAGTCCCCTCAGAACCCCGGCACTGCTCAAGGCTGCTCGCTTTCTTCTTGAGCATCTAAGGGTAGACATACCCATAACATCATTGTTAACGTTTTCTCGGGTCCAGAACTGTCGCTGGCTGTGGATGCCTGGAGTGTCACCAGAAGTCACTTGCTTCACAGGCTCTGGTTCACACCCTTTTCTAGAAGTTTCTCTTTCCACTCAAAGCAGCAACAACACACATGTACACAGTAACAGCACACACATATGCATATACATGCATGCACATACATATACCCATACACACATATCAGTGCACACATAGGCACATGGGTAACATACACATGCATAGAGATCTATACCTATATCGATATTCACATGGAATACATGCATGGACACATGTGTGTGCATGTGCACACATGCATGTATACCAATATGCACATGTATGTACATATATCAATGTACGCAGCACGTGCTACATAATACAAGCACGTGTGTACACATTTACTATGTGCATACACACGCATACACATGGACATACACATACATACATGTACACATCCACCCATATACATACTTACACATACAACATCAGAGAGAATGTCATACACTCCCAAGACAATGAACCAGAGGGATAGTACTATGGTCAAGGCACTTACCTTGCTCTGGTCAACCCAGCTTTGATCCCCAGTGTGGTATGGGGTATATGGTATATGGTGCCTCAGGCACCCCAGAAGTGATCCCTAAGCACAGAGCCAGGAGTAAGCCCTGAGCGTGGCTGGGCATAGCTCCCACATCCTCCCTCCCCCCCCACCCCCACAAAAAAAGAGGAACTAAGAAGTTGTGCTGTTTGAGCAGAATACGAGAAATGCAAAGCGCGTCTACACCCTGATCCATGAATTTTAACTCAGAACTATGTAAACATCGCTCTCATGATCTTTCTTCTTACCCGGTCTCATGTTAGGTCAGGATGCTTTTCTACCAGATTCCTAATCACTTCACACTCAGACTCTGTTGGGAGTCAGATCAGCATGAAGACAGGAGGGAGCACCTTGGGTGCTTTAGACTGAAGTTAAGGTTTCCCGCATGGGACACAGATGAAAAGAATCTCCTCAGATAATGTGGAAATATGAAGAGTAAATGCATTTCCTACCCAGGTAACTCAGCAGGTTTCAGAAGGCTGACACCGAATTCCTTCCCTCTCTGCGCCCTGTAAGAAAAAAGAGCACCACTCTGAGCTGCAGAGAAAAGCTGTTGAGGGACAGCAGCCAGGTGCTCCCCTGCCTGCCTCCCCCACCCCCACTGGCCAGCCCCCCCCGCAGCCCCTCCCGTGTGTGCCCTGCCTCCTGGGACCTCTGGCTCCTGGCTGCAGCTCTCTACTGCCCCCTGGCGGCAGGACTGACTTGCCCCAAGCCTCCACCAGAGAATGTGTTTATAGGCAGTGTTAATTATTTTGTTCCACTTTATGTAGAACTTTAAACCCTAAATTGGTTTAAGTTTAAAAACATATGAACTCACACAGCATTGCTCTACTTTCACGTACACTTGGATCTTGTTGAGATTTGGGTTCTGGTTGACTAGGCTTAGAGACAGAGTCCAGATTTCTGCCTCATGACTACAAACTCCCCAATGACATCAAGTCAGCCATTGACCCAATATCACAGCTGGTGTCACAGGTCCCCATCTGGACTGTGGGTGGCTCACACCAGGCCCGCTCCTGCAAATTCAGGTGAGGACCAGGCTGTGAGGTTTAAAAGCTCCCGTGGTGGCCCGACCAAGTTAAGAAATATTGACGTAAGAATTACAGAATGGAATTTAATCACCAAATGAACAGAAGGGAATTTAACTTACTTGCAGATCATTGCACTCACCTGTGAAGTGCTCTGGGAAAGTAATTCCTTTCCACCCCGTCAGCTTTCCCAAGGGAATTGTCATTATTACTTTTTCACAACATCTTGGGCTACTTTGGATGAAAGAGTAGTTTCCAGCTTAATTTTAGCCTGGTTGTTTTCATTCTGACTGTCTCAACCTCATCCAAGACCAGAATAGAAGATCATCCATCTTATTTTGCTCCCTCGAGTCACAGGACAAAATTGGCTTTCAACCTTTGTTTCAGGGGCCAGAGCAATAGTACAGTGGGTCAGGCATTTGCCTTGCGCACGGCTGACTGGGTTCAATCCTCAGCACCCTATTTGGTCTCCCAAGGCCACCAGTTAGAAATTCTTGAGCACAGAGTCAGGAATAATCCCTGAGCACTGCCGGCCGTGGCTCTAAAACAAAAAATAAGAAATAAATAAACCTTTGTTCTGTTTACCATATTTTGAACCAGTGCCTTGCCCCTCTTCCACCCCCCATTTAGCATCTTTGAACCAGAGACTTTATCCTCTGCGGACTGGCCAAGGACCTAGCATTACAAATCACTGCTCTATGCCCAGGCTTCTCCAACTCTGGTCCGAGGCCTCATCAAAGGTCACATAAGGGAATAGAGAAGCCATGAAAAATATCGCCACAGTAAAGTTTCTGAAAATGCAGTGACCAATAATGAGTCACACTCAGCAGATGTGTAATGAATCCTAGGGGTCTCAAGTGAGACAAGTTCAGGAAGCCTCGTGTTTGGAAACTCTAGCTCCCAAGGAACGAGGACATCTCAGACATTACAAAGGCTTGGGGTCACCACCACCCAGACCTACCTAAGAAAGGACTATCTTTGCAACCAATTTCTCTAGTCAAGAAATGTAATTAAAAGTTTGCCTAATGGGGTTGCTGGGGAGAAATGAGAAAATGTTGTTCTAGACATGCTAAGCATTCGTGTACTTCCAGGAACCTGCCTCTCAAGGTGTTGCAGGTGTGGCTGTGGTGCCCGGCCTGCGTCAGCAGGTGGCAGACAGGAGACAGGCTTATCCACACCCAGGACTCTGCCCCGTGGGCCCTGGATGGTTGATGGTCTGACATAGAAAAAGACTGGGACCCCTGGGGTGAACCCAGAGCCACGACAGAGCCTGGCAAGCTACCCGTGAATATGCCGAAAACAGTAACAATAGTGGACCTCATTCCCAATGAATGGAGACGTTACTGGTGCCTGCTTGAGCAAATCAATGAACAACGGGAAGACAAGTGATACTTCCTGGAGGGTTGTCTTGAATTTTAGCCAGAAGTGTTTGGATTCCCTCTCTAAGGAGAGACTTGCTTTTAACATCAAGGAATTGTAGGAGGAAGCTTTCAAACATTTCTCTCTCTTCTCAGGAGAGAAAAGCATTCTCTTTGTGGAGAGAAAGTTCTAGAAGCAACTAGTTATGTACCATTTCTAAGCTCTCTTGTTGCCTTTCTGGAGCGTAGTGTCGACACACAGCTTGGTGTGAATCCTGCTTCTCTACTTTGGCTGGTTTTCACCAGGTCCTTGAACTGTTCTAACCCTTGTGTGTATCTGTCTAACAAATAAATACACTTTTCTGGTTTACTAGTTAGCCCAATGAAACAAGAATTAGATGTAAAAGAAAGCCAAATGGTGTTAGTTATAGAGTAAATAAATGTTCACTGAATGATGTTACGAGCATCTACTGTCTACTCCCTATCAATCATCCACCAACAATCATCGTGGTAATAAAATATCCGATGGCACAAAGGAATTTGCTGAATCAAACAGATTTGAGCAACTCCATTAACTACTTCACCACAGGGCCTTTTGAAGATAACAGGAGGTTAGGAAGGCCTTTTCCTGGCCGCCAGCAGCAGCTGAGTGTTGGCACTGCTCATGCGTTTGACAGCTCTTTCTGCACTGCTAACAACTGTTAGAGCTAGTGGCCTGGGAAGGAAGAAAACATTCTATGAAAGAAATGTTGATCCAGAGCAAAACAGTCTCTGATTCCTTCCTGCTGTTGTGAAATGCAGCTGGATTTACTTCAGCCAAAGTAAATACAATAATTGGGGGTGGAGAGATTCAGATTTTCTTTTTTTTAAAGGAGCCGCACACAGAAAGGAAAGAATAAGTTATGCGTAAGAGCAGAGTTGTCGTCTTTTATGACTTCACCCTCCAACCACAGTGGAGAGCTACTATTTTTGCTCCCCGAGTCATTATGTATTCAGCTTGGCCAGAGCTCTTGTTTTGAATCCTGGCCTTGGTGAATACAATACTATTATTATTGTTTGAAATATGAACTCCTTAAAGCACTCTGACATGGCCAGGGGAGCCAAAATAAACTGGGCTTGTTGCAACTCTGTTATTATTTCAGAGAATCATCTTTAAAATGCATCCAGGTTTGTGTAAATACAGAACGTGGTGTGGGTGTGCCATGAGCATTTACGTTCCAAGACTTCTCCGGAGCTGGTGATTAAAATCTGTTACCAAGAGTGAGAAAGGCACCGCTGTGGCCAGATCTCAGAGGCTCTGTCCGTGTCAATGGCTCAGCAGCCGTGTGGGCGACCTGCATCCCTGGAGGAGGATCTGCACCATTTCTGATGGTCGTGTCACACACCTGCAGCTTCACACCTAAGTCGTGTTTGCACCCAGCATCTTTCTAGTGTCTCGCTCAGTTTGTGTCTAATTATTAGGTTGTATGTAAGACCCATGTATGTGGGTGTGTGTGGCCCTCCACAGTAGGTCCCTTCCCTACTCTATAGATTTACATTCCTGATGATCTATATCTGCATGGGAGGTGCAGGAAACCCTGGGACAGGATCCACTGGTGGAGGAGAAGCAGGAGAGGCTTCCTGGATGAGGCCACCCATCAGCTGAGGTCTGCAGAGTGAACTGGCCCAGGGTAAAGGCAGAAAGGTTATGAAGCATAGAGCCAGGAGGCTGGAGACGACTGGGTCCTGGCAAGGCGTGTGGAGGGCCAAGTGGAAGCCTTTCCCAGGAGTCTTTCCTGCTGTGTTCTGGAGCCCAAACATGCTGAGATGAGCTTTAGGGAATGGCCTGTGTGGACAAAGGACTTGAGCAATCTTGTCCAAGACTGCAAGATGCCAGACTGCAGTGGAAGGGGGTCTGGTTGAGCGTGGTCGGCAGGAACGGGTCCCACTTTAACCCAACAGGTAGAGCCGTGCCTAGCCTTGCCTCGCCTACATTATTCCAGTGCACCCATGTTTTTCTTGTTTGTAAAATATGTACAGCATCCATATGGCACGTCCACTCTTCTCTTTGACTGTCTCTGAGGCAGCATTCTTTGGACACCCATATGACATGAACAACGTGGGGTCAGTGGCACTGAGAGCTCAACGTAGTGAATGATACTGTTCTAGGTCAGCTCTTGTGTCCGCAAAGATCATTTGCCACATTCCTGTAGCAGCTCCAGCAATGCAGCAATACTGTTACAGGAAAGCGGATTTTCCTGTGCTGGTGGGTTCTTGAGAATTGTACAAAAGCCGGAGCGATAGCACAGTGGGTAGGACGTTTGCCTTGCATGAGGCCTACTC
This sequence comes from Cryptotis parvus, assembly GCA_021461705.1. Classification (NCBI taxonomy): domain Eukaryota; kingdom Metazoa; phylum Chordata; class Mammalia; order Eulipotyphla; family Soricidae; genus Cryptotis; species Cryptotis parvus. Next base: position 14,227 of record JAJIBD010015530.1, on the reverse strand, counting down.
TGGTGCGATCCCCAGCATCCCACCAAGCACCGCCAGGAGTAATTCCTGAGCAAAGAGCCAGGACTAACCCCTGAGTGTTGCCGGGTGTGACCCAAAAAGCAAAAAAAAAAAAAAAAAAAAAGATTTGCATGCAAAACTCGAAGTTTTTTTTTATTTATTTATTTATTTATTTATTTATTTTTGCTTTTTGGGTCACACCCGGCAATGCTCAGGGGTTACTCCTGGCTCTGCACTCAGGAATTACTTCTGGCGTGTGCGGGGGACCATATGGGACGCCGGGATTGAACCCGGGCCGGCACAGGCCGGCCGCGTGCAAGGCAAACGCCCTACCCGCTGGGCTATCGCTCCGGCCCAAAACTCGAAGTTTTAAAGTTAGTTTATTGTACTGAAAAAAGTAGGTACATGGTTCCAGGTCTCTTCCCAGATGACCAGGTCACTCCATTACCCATGAATGACGTCCAGCTCCTGTCTCTAACGCTGACCAGACCCATGAACAACTTCTCTCTCCTGTCCCTCGTAGTCTACTCGCCTCCTGTGAACTATATCATTGGTCCTGTTCCATGCCATCCTTCTCGTGAACGATGGCCGGGTCCTGACCCTGCGCTCCTCTCTACCTGGTATATGCTTTCCCAGAGATGGCCACGGCCGCCCCATGGACCAGAGCCCTGTGCTAAGACCCTTGCTGGGCCCCCAGCTGTGTACCAACAGGTCCTATTGTCTGGTCTCAGGTTTCCTACTCTCCCTCCATAGCTTTGTGCTTGTGAACGAGAGTCCCTAGTCCTGCACTTAATCCCCTCCTGGGCGTCCAAGCCCTGTCTGGGTCCTGCCCCTGTCTGGCCTAGGATTCCCGCCTGTACCAGACCCTGACCATGCTCATACACACCTACCTGACTGGAGTTCTGGTAGGGAGAGGGAGGTGCATCCAGGAAATGCTTGTTAGGAAAGGGAGGAGAGAGAGCATGGAAGCTGGCTGGAAAAGGGGGAGGTTTTGGGGGTGGGTTCCTTTGATCTGTAGCCAAGTCCTGACCCCAGCCACCCCCTTTCACATCCTGATTGGCTAAAGTGACCTGGTGCCCTACACCTTAGCGCCTTCTGTGTCTGTATCATATTCAGTTTGTCTTAGAGACTCATGTTCTCCAGCCATATGTTCTCCAGAGCACTTTCTTTGGCTCTGAGAAGAGCGTTGGCATCAACCGACTGATTCCCCCCCAATGAAAGTAAGAACAGAAAAGACCAAAGCAGGGGCTCTTCCTCCCAGAGGCTTTGCTAGGCCCCAGGAAATGATGAGGCTATGAGCAGGCCACACACATGGGTTTAGTACAAATCTACCACAGAGGGTGGACAGTGAAAAGAACTCCATGAGTTAAGAAAAGAAGAATGATGGCGTGGGCTCAGGGACTGTAAGTGAGGTTTTACCTTGAGGAGAAGGAGTGATCACCCCAAGGCAGAGAACGTGCATTCTCCACAGGAGATGGGCTTTGCTACGCAACCTGGTGTGGCCAGAAACAGTTCGGATTCAGCAAAAAGAAAGGGAAGCTACGGCAGGTGTGTGGAGAAGTCAAGTCTTCTGTGTGGAGAAGTGATTTCCCATATTGGAGCTTGGGGTGGGAGGAGCGACTGTTGTGTCTTAGACAGGCCTGACTCACTACTCTACTTTTGAAAGTTAAATGACCAGAACCAAGTGTGTGAAGGATCTCAGAACATTTTGCAATTTTTGGCTTTCTTGCTGGCCCTCTGGGGAAGTCTCTGATGAACACAGAGACAAGAGTATGCTCTGTTTTAGATCGCCGAGGGAATGGCCTACATCGAGCGGAAGAACTATATTCATCGGGACCTGCGCGCAGCCAACGTTCTGGTTTCCGAGTCACTGATGTGTAAAATCGCAGATTTCGGCCTGGCTCGGGTCATTGAAGATAACGAATACACAGCCAGGGAAGGTAGGTCCGGAGCTCTCTGGGGACACTTCGCTTGATGGTTCACAAAGCAGTTAGAGTAGTTCTTAATACAATTGGTGACTTCATTCGATCAAAGAAGAACTCCACTGATAAAAGAGTCCCAAAGGGGACCATACTGGTGTGTGTAAATGTGATTTTATTCTAATACTTTTTCCATTTGTTTCATTACTTCAGACCTCATGCAGCAGTGCCCACCCCATGCCTCAGGCCCACAGAGTGCAGCAGCCCTTGGTCACCCCCAGCAGTGCCAGAGACCCCTGTAGTGTTTGACATCTGACCTCACTTTCTAAAGCAGTCCTCCAGGGAGGCTGGTGCGGGCCTGTTATTGGGTCTTAGAGAAGAATGTTAGGGGCTGCAGCAATGGTACAGCAGGGAGAGCAAACTCCCTGGCCCACATTCCTGACAATTCTATATTCTGGCTTTTAATTATACATTAAGCCATGAAAATGATCAAACAGATGCCACTGTAATGATCCGGAAGTCCTTCTCTTTTTTTTTGACCTGGTTTTCATTGTCTGTGTGAACTGGGGGTCAGAGCCCATCTGTCTGGCCCTGCACAGTGGCTTGCTGCCCATCACTGTGATGTCTGTGGTCTCCCTCCCTAGGGCAGACTGCCCTAACAGTCATTCTTTTCACAGACATTAAGAAGAAACTGCTTGTGTGTTATTCCTGGATTACAGAAATGACACACAATGAAAGACATAACTTTCAATTGTTACCAGTCTCTGTGTCTACCACCCTTTGAGAGGGGCAGTGAGGCAGGGGGTGTGTGAGGCACAGCCAGGAGTGCTCAGGAGTTATCCTGGTTCTGCACTCAGGGATCACTCCTAGTGGTGCTCAGGAAAACATATGTAGTGCTGGATGGAGCCTGGGTCAGCAGCCTGCAAGACGCGCTCCCAACCCGCTGGACCGTTCCCTCATTGCAGAGGCTGCTTCCTCCCACCTCGATTCTCTGAGGTGCTCACCTGCTCTTTAAGACCTCTCCTTTTCATTTTTGTCAGATTCTGAGCAGATCATCATTCAACCCAATTCCTAAAAGATTAGTCACTCTTTGTCCAGGCAAATGAAAGACATTAATGAAAGTTTTGAATAATGTTTGAAGTTGACAAAGATAAAGACATTTATCCATAAGAATATATGTATGTGCCAGAGTGATAGCACAGCGGGTAGGCCGTTTGCCTTGCATGCAGCCGACCTGGATTCAATCCCTGGCATCCCATGTGGTCCCCGAGCACCCCCAGGAGTAATCCCTGAGTGTAGAGCCAGGAGTAACCCCTGAGCATCACCAGGTATGACCCGGGGAGGGAGGGAGAGAGAGAGAGAGAGAGAGAGAGAGAGAGAGAGTATGTATCAGGGCTGGAGAGATATAAGCATCAAGGGTTGGGTTTTATTTGTTTGGTTTGGTTTTTATTTTTTTTCCTTACTTTGTGCTGTGTGTCTGTGCCACCCATTGAAGATGATGACAGTTTCTATATTCTATATCCCACAGGGAAAGAAGCTGAGAGTCCCTGTGCTGGGAGGTTTTTGTTTCAATTCCAATGCTCCAGTAAGACTCCTGTCTTCTTCCGTAGGTGCTAAATTCCCCATTAAGTGGACAGCTCCAGAAGCCATCAACTTCGGCTGTTTCACCATTAAGTCTGATGTGTGGTCCTTTGGAATTCTCCTCTACGAAATCGTCACCTATGGGAAAATTCCCTACCCAGGTACTGTTCACTTTCCTATTTCCAGTCCAGTGATAGATGGGAGGAAACAATCAAATTGCAAGAGGCGGAGCTGGAGAGATAGTCCAGTGGGTAGGGTGTTTGCCTTGCACATGGCAGACTCTAGCTCAGTTCCCAACATCCCCATGTGATCCTCCAGACAACACCACAAGTGATTCCTGAGTGCTGAGCCAGGAATAACCCCCTGACATCACCAGGTGTGACCCGAAAACTTCCAAAAAAAATTTCAGGGAGACTAATAAACAGCCTACTTAGCTACAAGGGGGCTACAGCTTGTTTTTGACCCTTTTTTATATTTATTTTATTGAATCACCGCACAAATACAGGTAGAAGGCCATTCATGATCATGTCTCAGTCTCACAGTGTTTCAATACCCATCCCTTCACAAGTTTCCCTCCACCACCCTTTTACCCTGCTGCCACACACCCAACCCCACACCCCAGCCTGTCTCTTAGCAGGCACTTTGCTTCTTTCTCCCTCTCTCTTTCCTGTTGGGCATTATGGTTTGTAGTACAGATACTGAGAAGTTATCGTTTGTTGCTTTACCTACTTTCAGCACGCAGTTCTTATCCAGAGTGATCATTTACCACTACCTTTGTCATAGTGACCCTTCCACATCCCAACTATCTTTTCCTCCAGCTGTTGAAGCAGGTTTCCAAGAGTGGACCAAGACCCCTAGCCCTTGCTTCTACTGTCCTTGGATATTAGTGTCACATTATGTTTTTAATACAGATGAATGTGATCATTCTGTGTCTGTCCCTCTCCTTCTGACTCATTTCACTCAGCATGATACTCTCCATGTCCATCCACTTATAAACAAATTTTATGACTATCCTTCCTAACAGCTGTGTAGTATTCCATTGTGTAGATGAATTTGACCCTTCTTAATTGAAACAACTCTAAGACTGTTTCTGCCCGCCTGTTGGCTCGACTATGCATACAATTTTTCTTCACAGATTATTTTCATCACTTAATTTTAATGCCTAGAACGTGGTTGCCACCATCACAGGCATTTTGGAGTATTAGATACAGGTGATCCTAGTGTAACTAGTGCTCCGCCGACGGAAATAGAAACTGGAAATGTGGAGATTGACAGTGCTTTTGGATGCGTTTTGTTTGTTTGTTGTTTTTTGCCTTTTGGGTCCCACCTGGCAATACTCATGGGTTACTCCTGGCTCTACACTCAGGCATTACTCCTAGCAGTGCTCTGGGAACCATATGGGATGCCGGGGACCAGACGCAGGTAGGCTGCGTGCAAGGCAAACACACTACCTGCTGTACTATCACTCTAGCCCTTGGATGTGTTTTGAAACAAAGGTTTGTGTGCATTGCTCTGGAACCTGCCCCTTTAAGAAATAGTCACATGTGCCCTTCATAGCCTTCAGTGTCTGTGTGTGGCAATGCACCACTCACATTTCCAGGTTCCCAATATCCAGAGCTCGCACAGCTGAACTCTGCAATGCCTCTTTTCTCCAGGCTCTGAACCAGAAGGTGGTGTTGTGCCAATGCCAATCCATAGCCGCATGTGCTAAAACCCAGATCTCTGAGGAAAATGGATTCCAAAATAAGTCTCTAATGTTTGCATCATTCCCATCACTTATATCACTTGTATCACTGTCTTTCCGTTGTTCATCGATTTGCTTGAGCGGGCACCAGTAACATCTCCATATGTCCTGTTGCATGCTAGTGTAGCCCAAGGGCATCTGCTGACTCAGAAACACGAAAAGCCTCAGACCATTCCTTCAGGTCATGAGAATGAGGTCTATAATTGTTACTGGTTTGGGCATATCAAATACGACATGGGTAGCTTGCCAGGCTCTGGAGTGCAGGTGGGATACTCTCAGTAGTAGGCTCTCATCTTCTGCATTTACTGATGAACCACAATGCGGAGACATCGGCTTTTCTCTTGGGTGGAGCTCTGACAAGCTGTGGAGTCCAGATGTTGAAAATGGTGACCCTCATGGTGTGGGAGTTCCTCTGGCTTCTTGCGAGGCTCTGTTGGGATGGTGGGCCAGGGCTAGAACTTGCCTTCCCTCCTGGGTACCTCATGATCAGCTGAGCACAGGGAGAGCTGATAGCAGCTCTGCCCCATGTGTCTATCATTCCCATAATCAGAAAATATCTGAGAGCACAGGCACACTCAATGTGGTAGAACAGGAGGTGGCAGCTCCAACGCCCACCAGAGGGGGCGACTAATGGTAGCCCAGCATTAGTTACCCTGTTGATAGGTGAAATGTGCTATGCATTGCATGATGCACTTTATTTCTTTAATTTTATTATAGCACTGTGAGACAGTAACAAAGCTGTTCATGAGTGGGTTTCAGTCATACAATGTTGCAGCGCCCATCCCTCCACAAGAGAATATTTCCCACCACCAATATCCCCAAATTCCTTCCCAACCCCACCTGCCTTTATGGAAAGCACTTTTCTTCTCTCTCTTTTTCTCCCTTCTTTTGTCCATTGCAGTTTGTAATATATGCACTGAGGGGTTATCATGCATATCCCTTTATCTATTTTCAATACTCAGTTCTAGTCTGGCTTTACCATTTCCAACTATCATTGGCAGACTGATCCCTTCTCTATCTTACTGAACCTCCACCTCACACACACTTACAGTAGATTCCAACCCTTGTCAAGTCCTCTGGACCCTGTTTTGCTTAGCCTTGGATATTAGACTTATAATATTTTTATATCCCTCAAATGAATGCAGTCATTCTGAATCTGTCCTTTTCCTGCTAATTTCACTCAGCATGGTACTCTCTATGTCCATCCATTTATAGGTAAACTTTATAGGCAAAATTCATGACTTCATTTTTCCCTTCAGCTGCATACTATTCCATTGTGTAGATGTACCATAGTTTCTTTATTCAGTCGTCTGTTCTTGGGCACTCAGGTTGTTTCCATATTCTGGCTATTGTGCTGCAATGAACATGGAAGTGCATATGGGTTTCTGCTATGTGTTTTGGGGCCTCAAGGCTATCATGATGCACTTTAGGGACCAGTGAGAGTAAGGCGGGGGGCTTCAAGATCTATCAGAGATCAAATTGGCAGGGATGCCGGAGGGCTCAGGGCTTCCGCGATAACTGCACATCCACCAGGGAGCAAGCACAGAGGCATAATGTGAAGAAAGATATGATATATTCCTTCTTTTGGGGAAGGGTCACATACGGCAATGCTCAGGGGTTACTCCTCGCTCTGCATTCAGGAATTAGTCCTGGCAGTGCTTGGGGGACCATATGGGATAATGGGGATTAAACCCACGTAGGCCTATGCAAGTCAAACACCCTCCACGCTGTACTGTCTCTCCAGCCCAAAACTAAATTAATATTTATCTGTATAGTGTTTTTTAAGTAAAAAAAAGAACTTTTTTGTGTATGGGAGTTGTTGGGGCCTCTGTGTATGTGTGTGTGTGTGTGTGTGTGTGTGTGTGTGTGTGTGTGTGTGTGTGTTTGCACAAAACAGAAAAGACACTTGAAAATGGTGTGTTTCCTAAGGTGGCATGTCTTCTCTGGCTGTTTTGATCAAACTGGCCCCTTTATGCTCTGAATCCAAATCAGGGCACTGTGACTCGTCCTGCTCAGGGACAGCGATATTCTGTCTTTTGTGGATAATTACCAGTGGAGATTTGTGGCCCTGGCACTTGTACACACAAACACATGCACATGCACACCAACACATAGGCACACATAAGTACAGACATAAATACACATGTGTGCACATAGATGCATGAGTATAGCTGCACGCACACATACATGTTCATGCACAAAGATGCACTTTGCTTGTGGGCACACAAGAGGGCTTGTGTGTGTCGTTAAAGACTATCATGGTTTGGGGCTGGAGTGATAGTAGAGCAGGTAGGGCATTTCCCTTGCATGCAGCTGACCTGGGTTCAATTCCCGGTATCCCATATGGTCCCAAGAGCACCGCCAGGAGTAATTCCTGAGTGCAGAGCCAGGATAAATCCCTGAGCATTGCCAGGAGTAGCCCCTCTCCCCCCAAAAAGAGCCACAACAAAAAGGGGTTGTGTTGTTAACAACCCCTGTTAGTCTTCCATCTCTGCGGTTCCCCAATAATCTCTGTCACCTAAACTAGTGCACTACAGTTCAGGTGTCCCTTCCTGCTTCCCACTCGCCTCCCTCTCCCGAGGTCCTCCTCACTGATCTATATGTCCCCAGGACAGAACTCTGAGTCTGTGGACTTGGTGCCCACGTAGGAGGCGCAGAAGCACAAGCCACAGCACAGACCGGGAAATGCCTTTTGTTTCTTGGGCTTTCCTGAACCAAGCAACATGCCCGTGCCCTCGAAGCAGACCCCCTGTCCTTTCTTCGACAAGGCTTGTGCTTGCAAGAAAGACAGACTTCCCAGACCTCTGCTTCCTTCCTTTTAATCAGACATGAGGGGCCTACCTGACCTTTGTTCCTTTTAGCATGAGGAGATCTTTAGAGCTGGGAGAGTTAGGGGACTGCAGATTAGGAAGAAAAAGTCTGTATGAGACGGGGCCCTGTACACCTCTCAGCACCCATGCGACCGGGACTTTTCCAGGAAGGGAGAGAAGTGTTTCCAACACAGTCCACAGGCCCCTCTGTGGTTTCAAGCATGCCATGTATTCATCGTCCCACAAGGACCTCAGACCTTTACCCCTAGCCCAGGTCGAGAGAAACACAAAGGTTTATCCAAGTGAGCTTGGCTGGCTCCAAATGCCAGACCAGTACTGAAGCTACATAATTTTATTCAGACCTGAAAAAGGGATGCTAGTCAGCCCTGCCTGTGGTTTGGAGCAATTAGAAGCAAATGAAATCTTTCACTTAGAACATTCCACCTACACAAATATTTGAAGATGGGGTTTCAGAAGTAGACGTGAGCAAAATGAGTTCGCCATATAAACAACTCTGGAGAGATCTTAACAAGGTTTGTTTGGATCTTTCCATTTCAAAAGCGGGGCTCTTCTGAGGCAAAAGTTCAACTCTGGTTTCAGAGATCAAAAACTTCAAGTCTTGGAGCCATAGTCCAGCAGGCAGGGTGTTTGCCCTGCACGCAGCTGGCCCAGCTTCTATCCCCAGCATCCCATATGGTCCCCAGAGCACCGCCAAGAGTAATTCTTGATTGCAGAGCCAGGAATAACCCCTGGGTGTGGGTGTGGCCCAAAAAGCAAAAAGAAATTTTTTCAAGACTTGTTTCAGAGATTTGGCTGGGTTGGCCCAGGTTCACTGGGCCTGTAGGGAAGATGAGCGCTAGGCAGACAAGTGAACACTTCATTGGTCAAGAACAAAGGAAAGAGACAGGGACGGCGGACTCTTGTCAGTATGTACATGCACTTTGGTTTTGTTGTTGTTGTTGTTGTTGTTTTGTTTTGTTTTCTTTTGTTTTTTGGGTTACACCCGGCAATGCTCAGGGGTTACTCCTGGTGGACTATGTGGGACTATACTTGGGGACCATATGGGATGCCGAGGATGAAACCTGGGTTGGCAGCAAGGCAAACCGCCCTACCCGCTGTGCTATCGCCCTGCCCCTGTACACGCACTTTGATTCATTCACTTTCACTCAGTCATAAATTATCTTTAAACATACCACCAGCGGGGTCGGAGCGATAGTACAGCTGGTAAGGCATTTGCCTTGCATGTGGTGGGCCGGTTCCATCCTCGTCATTCCATATGTTCGCCGAGCACTGCCAGGAGTAATTCCTGAATGCAGAGGCAGGAGTAACCCCTGAGCATCGGCAGGTGTGACCCAAAAAGCAAAACAAAAGAAAAAAAAGCTCTAGAGTAATGCTCTATGCCGGACGTAGGCGGGGAGCAGCAGAGCTGGCACTTGTGTGGGTCTCCTGACAACTCGGGTCTGTCTCCTAGGGAGAACCAACGCGGACGTGATGACCGCCCTGTCGCAGGGCTACCGCATGCCCCGGATGGAGAACTGCCCGGACGAGCTGTGCGACATCATGAAAATGTGCTGGAAGGAGAAGGCAGAAGAGAGACCCACCTTCGATTACCTGCAGAGCGTCCTAGACGATTTCTACACCGCCACGGAGGGCCAGTATCAGCAGCAGCCTTAGAGCCAGGTCCTCCAGGGCTGTGCGGGTCGGCTGTCTCCTGGCAATGGAGAAGTCTGCAAGCACTGATCAGACCAGCTCAGCCGTGTGCTGGCGTCAGGGGGCCTTCCCTGCCTCCCAATAGAAGGACACTCCCTGGAACTGGTTCTCTGCTGCTGCGCTGGTGCTCACCCACCTCGAGCAGCTGGCAACCTTGCTCGGCTGTACCAACATCTGGATCCCACCTTCTGAGAAGACAACCGTCCTGCCCCTGTGCCTTTGCCTGGCTCGTGTTTACAACAGGGGTGCAGCCCCAGGTCCTGAGGTCACCCTGCCCAGTCCCCGGCCACAGGACGTTCATTTATAGAGCAGATGCCCTTGAGGACATTTCTTTGATTTTTTTTTCTCTATGCTTTGGCTTATCTGTTTAAAAATTACTAACCTGACCTGTTAGAGCTTGCAGGTGAACCAGATGCTTAAATAAAACAAAAACAAACAAAAAAGTGTTTTTCCTGGATCCTAGTGATTGACCCAATCAGAGACTCAACCATTTCCTTCCGTGGACTCTGCTCTGTCCCCCAGGCTGTCCTCAGAGTCCTTTGTGAAGTGCCAGCTACTGGCCTACCCGACGAGGACCCCATTCTTTAACTCCACAAAGAAGAAGAGACTCAAACTGCAGCCCTTGGGAACGACCTATTCAATGGTTCAACTTCTCAGCCTCACAATATCCTCTGCACAAACTATTTTTTTTGGTTGGGGCAGGGGGTACATTGTAGTTCCAAGAACTACATAGGCCCCTACAGCCTAAGAATTCTCTTTGTTGCTTCAGATGATTTGAACATTGTTTTAACAGTCATGTGTTAATTTTAGTTATATGCTTGAAAGTAAAGACGCCAACCTTTTCTAAATTGTCGTAAGATGTGATATGCGTCTCATGAGACTATTTATATGTGGATAGGAAGGAATGATAAGGTAATAAGCAATGAATACAGAGATATAAGAGATTCTGTTGACTAGGTTTTTCTACTGTAAGCTTTGAATGCAAAATGCTCTACACTTATGTTGTTATGTATATACCTAATATTTTGATTTTAATATACCTGACCTAATAACATTTCATGATTTTTACTTGTGTTTACTATTTTCAGGATTTTTCAAGATGAAAAATAAACACCAGGGCTGGGGAAAATGAGCAGTAGTCCCATAAAGTTGCAGAGGACACGCAGCATGTATAAGTTCTACCTTTGAACAATTTCAGAGTGGAAAATTGAGGGCTTTGCGGCCCTGATGCTCAAATGCCCTTTCTGACATCCAAGCAGGATTTACTTTCAAACAGCTTAAGCAGGAGCCATTAGTCTTTCCTTCTGTTAGTGTCGGTTAGGCCTCGGGTGTCATGGGGAAGGGAGAAAATACTCTACTTTCCCCCTAAATTTTAACTTCCTCTCCAATGGAACAAAATATTCAAAATTCTTAATTCACAAGTGCCTTCATTACAAAGATAGAAAATTGGGGCGGAGCGATAGCCCAGCAGGTAAGGCGTTTGCCTTGCACGCGGCCGGCCTGTGCCAGCCCGGGTTCGATCCCTGGCGTCCCATATGGTTCCCCGAGCACTGCCAGGAGAAATTCCTGAGCAAAGAGCCAGGAGTAACCCCTGAGCATCGCCGGGTGTGACCCAAAAAGCAAAAAAAAAAAAAAAAGAAAGAAAGAAAATTACTGAACGGTTGTCCAGCGAACCTAAGTACGTGTCACCAATAGGAGCTTCCCTCATACTAACACCTGTTCACGTTTTATCTCAGAGTCCCTAACATGTTCATCCCAGTTGTATAGAACCCATCAAGTAAAAAAAGTTTTGGAAGATGACTGGACATATCTGTGTTTTGTTTTCCTTCTTCCATCCTTTGGCCATTTATATTTGAGTCCTCTAAGTTGAGAACATTCATTCTCCATTTCCTCCTCTGAATCAGCTCCTGCCTCAACATTTTTCTGGCTTGTGCTCAGGTCACGTGGTACTCAGTGGAGAACAAGCCGAATTGTCCCCTGACATTGGACCTGCTCTCCCCATCATGGGCAGGCAATCCAAGGAGAAGAGATCTTATGACCTAAGCCCTCCAGGGGTGAGCAGAAGGAATCAGAGCCTCATCTCCCAAGGCATTATTAAGAAGTTGAAAACCATAATGCCTTCTCTGGAGCTGAGACTTGGTTTGTCCGCTCCAGGGAGCATATATGTATGTTGGTCTAAGACACTTCCCACTCCATGACAATTCAGTCAACAGTGGACTGCATGCATGACAGTGCCCCAGTGGGTACAATTACACCATAGACCCTAGATGTGCCATACCTATCCCATCTTGATTTCAGTGATTATACTCGTAGGACATCAGACATAATGGCAAAAGAGCCTACTGATGGTCAGAGCACAACCACACTCTAAGGGACACAGAATGACTTAGAAAGCTTCCCAGGACATCAGAAAGCTGGAGCGCAGGTCCCCTGCCTAATCCTCATTGCAAAGTCACCTGCTAAAGAAAAGGCGGACTGGCTCATTCTCAGTGTCCCAAGGCTGGGCACAGGTGCAGGAGAGGAAGGAGAATCCAGAGATGCTCAGTTGTTACTCCTGGCGGTACTCAGGGGACCATATGGAATGGCGGGGATCGAACCCGGGTCAGCTGCGTGCAAGCATTGTTGGTGGGGCCTGAGAGATCCCAGGTCTCACAGCTTCAGCAGCCTGTACCCTCACATAGAGCCAACCAGTTAGCTCAGATCACCCCGGGGCCACTGTGCCTCCTGAGCGATAGTCCAGAGGGAAGGCCATTTTCCCTGCATGCAGCAGACCCGGGTTTGATCCCCGGCATCCCATATGGTCCTCTGAACACCACCAGGAGTAACTCCTGAGTGCAGAGCCAGGAGGAAGCCCTGAGCACTGCTGGGGTTGATGGTTTGTTTGCAGTACTGTATTGTGTCCACCGGCACCACAAGTTTATGTCATCTGCTTTAAGCAGTAGAGCTCAGTTCCTACAGGCACGTGGAAAAGTGCTCATCACCACCAGTTATTAGGGGAATGCAGATTGAATTGATAGTGAGACATCATCCTGCACCATTGAGTATGGCCTATGTTTTACAACAGACCAGAAACGAAGAAACAAGTACATTGGGAATGTGATGAGAACCCTGATTCAAACAGCGGGATTATGAACTGGCCCAGCCTCTACGGAAATCAGTAGGGAGACAGCTCAAAAACTTAAAAAATGGCACAACCATATGCTTCAGTGACTCTACTCAGTGGTACCTAGCCTAAAACACAAAAACACTTATTCAAAATAATAGAGACTTGCCATAATACAATTTATAAGAGTCAAGAGCAGGAAACAATCGAAGCGCCAACCAACAGATCATTCAAGAAATACACAATGGAATTGCACTCAGCTATAAGAAAAAATAAAATCTTGCATTATTCTGCAATATGGATAAAACACTAAAAACTGTGCTAAATGGAATAAGTTCAACAGGGAAAGACAAACATTAGATAATCTACTTATATGTAGTGCATAAAGGGGCCGGAGCAGTAGCACAGCAGGTAAGGCATTTGCCTTGTATACGGCGACCCAGGTTCGATACCCAGCATCCTATATGGTCCCCAAGAACTGTCAGAGTAATTCCTGAGTACAGAGCCAGGAATAATCCCTGAGCATCACTGGGTGTGGCCCAAAGAGAAAAAAAAGAGGGAGAGAGCGAGTAAATAGACAATGTCTAGTGAAAACAAACCTTAGACTGACAACAGAATCAAAGTTGCCAATGGGCAGGCTGGAGGCCCAGACAAAAAGGCTCCCAAGAACGTTGGTAAAGGAATATTGACACTTCAATGGTAATGTGGCACCAAAACATTATAGCCCCCACAAATGAACACTTATACACTCGCAAACTAATGTATTGTTATTGTTATTATTTATTATTATTCACTGTATCACTGTCTTCCCGTAGATCGATTTACTCAAGCGGGCACCAGTAACATCTCAATACGTCCTGTCATGTGCAAGATAGCCCAAGGGCATCTTCCCAATCCAGGAACATAAAGAGCCTCAAACCATTCCATCAAGTCATGGGAATTAAGTCTATAATAGTTACTGGTATTTGGCATGTCAAATACAACATGGGTAGCTTGCCAGGATCTGCCGTGCAGGTGGGATTCTCTTGTAGTCATCTCTAAATCCAGCATTTATTGATGAACCATTGAAGCATTTATCTCTCTTTCTCAGATAATCTCTAAGTATATTATTATTATTATTATTATTATTATTATTATTATTATTATTATTTTAATCATGAGTTTTGCTGATTCTGAAGCGGAAAGCTACAGTGTGTACCATCCAGGTGGCTAAGGGAAGCTGGGAGCAATGTGTTTCAAAGGTCAATTGAGTTGCTCCTCACTGGGGTAGCATGAGGTCAGTGAACGAGCCAACAACTGGAAAAGTGCCACTGCAGACAGATTGTTGACAGCTCCCTCCTAAGAGAACATGTCACAGCATGGG